>JAMKCH010016957.1:0-95611 GCA_023653785.1 Ophioderma brevispina
ATTGGTTAACTATTGAGGACAGAATTTCATTCAAAATCCTGCTGCTCACTTACAAAGCCATTCATGGTTATGCACCTGCCTACATCAGCAAACTCATATCATTATCCACTAACCGCTCGCTTCGCTCAGCACAACAGCTTACTTTAAAACCCGGACCACTTGTCAAGACTACTTCTTGTGGCGACCGGGCTTTTGCAGTGGCTGCACCCAAACTCTGGAACAATATCCCTTACACCATCCGTTCTGCTGCTTCAATTGGTCAATTCAAATCAATGCTCAAAACCTTCTTGTTCAAGTGACTATTTCCCATTGCTCTTTTGTTTGTTTTATGTTGTAGTTGTATGTAAGGCTTGTTGGTTATGTGATCTTCAGCACTTAGAAACCTTGGTATTTTGCGCTATATAAATGTTGTTTATTATTATTTATTATTTATTTATTCGCATGAAGCGTGAAAATTAATGGAGAATGTGAGACAAAAATTTTGTCATATCAGTTACACACTATTTTGGCATGACTCCTCCATTGATTAAGTTAATGGCATTATGATAATTGTACATAAGGAGGAGTCATGCTCAGCAGGACTAGTGGGATAACCATGTAACCCACTAACGCAGCTCTGGAAAGGTGTATTGAAAACCACTGCATACATCTCCCCATTTGGAAACCAGATGTCATTTGTTTACATGCCTCAGTCTTCCTAATACAATAAATATGAGCCCAACTTACCTAATCACATAGACATGATACCACATAATCCAAATGCATCCTTAGAACATTTTCTTCAATGAACACTCAGTATCATGAAAATCAAGAGAAATTGGAAATTGTGCACATAGTTTCAGAAGTTCCTGTGCTATAATATTGACATGAGAACAAAGGGAGATGTCAAGAAGTAGTTTCTCACCCCAATCAATATTGCCATTTTTGGGATAACTATTGAATGGGAGCTCAATGAATGTTGTTTTATGTTTTGGCATGCAAGAGTGCACACACAAGTGCACTTATTGATTAAGCCATAGCTAAGCTGTGTTTGTAAACAGAAAATATTGGTGAAACACAATCCAGTTAGTGTCCTTGTGAGTCTGTGGATAGACGAACATTTGGTGGGAGTAGCTTTACGTCAGGGCAAAAATTAGTCCTTTCAATTTCTTTAGGGACATCTGATTTGTGAAATCTCTTGTTGCACTGCTACAGTACAGGGTAGCTCGTTCCGTAGCGTTGCACGATGTCCGTACCTACCTCCTAACAATGCTACGCATGGGAGTCTATTGAAAAAGCCAGGGTGGGTGCGCAGCGGGTCCGATGCGGAATAAGCAAATTCAGAATCAGTACAAAAACAGCACTTATTGAAAATCTTTACCTTTTATGTAGTCCTAAAATTAGATTTATATTATACCCACGTTGTTTCCTTGACTAATTTTCCATTCATAGTTCAAATCTGATTATTTTGAAACGGTGATTTCTTAACCGTTAAAAATCCCAATTTAAACATAGCAGTCGCCCCACTAGATCAGTGAGTCGCCCCTGGATTGTTCCCGGTTTATTTTCTTTAGAATAGGCACGAGCACGCTTATTTTCGCTGATTACCAATAATTACGAACATATACCCGGACGTGGGAGACGACTGTTTAGCTATTAATTTGTTCAAGTTTTCGGTGCTTTTTTAGGGTCAACATTTCACGGATTTAAGCATGAGCTGTGCACCGTTTGTATTTTTAAAATTGAGCTAGTAGAGTAGGGATGCTAAGACATCAAAGTTTTCATATGGACTGATTTCGTGTCATAAAGGATTGTAAGTATACCAAAATTCTTGACTTTGTGGCACAGTGGACCCCGGTGTTTGAATGAACTACCGCTCTGGCTTAGGGAGAGGAGATAGTAGGGGCTATCGTAGCAGAAAAAGCCAGAGCAACCTCGGCCTACAGTACAGGGTAGGGATTTTTGATATTCAGGGCTTTTTTGTACCATATCTTTGTACACTTTGCCATTGGACTTTTCTAAATGGTTCCGCCCCTGCGGGTTCGGGGTTAAGAATAGGCCCACTGTCCCCCTTACATGTCATAAAAGGCGACTAAAAGGGGCCCCCTGCGGGTTCAGGGTTTAGAATAGGCCCGCTGTCCCCCTTACATGTCGTAAAAGGCGACTATAATGGCAACTCGGTCCCTGTTATCGAACAGACGGTGGATTTAAATTTGCAATTTTGGATTTTAAGAGGTTGTACTAGTTTAGAATTGTAATTACTTCCTGTCTTTATATGTACATTCAAGGTTTAACATCTCGGATAGTTTGTATTACTCGTATAAGTAATTTAAAATCGTATCAGTTACCATGACCCCCCATTTTACATTTCCCCATGTACATTACTGTATAACGACATCTATTTACTCTGTAAATTTGCCTTAATGTTTCATACTGTATTGATTTTATCTTCTTTTAAAGGGGATCTCGTATTTACGTGTTCTGATGTGATCAGTGATATAGTTTTGTAGTTGCAATTTGTTCTTGATACATGGATGGGTGATTAACTGAATCTTTGTATCAGTTTATGATGTGTATACCTTAATTATAAATTGGAATTGACAGTTTATCTTGTGAAGCTGTTTTTTCTATATGAATTGTTTGTACTTCGCTGGGTTATCTTATTTTAATACCTGGATGTGTGATGATCTGGTCATCAGTTGTAATGATGTAGTATCTCTATGTTACAAAATTTTGTTTGGAAATCGAATTTTGAAATGAAGTTTTAATATTGTGTCTTTTTATGGTTGAATGGTTCTTTTATTATATGACACAATATAACGCAATTGTGTTGATTGTCATTAATTTAATACTCCTCACTCCATCTAACTGGGTCCCAATGTTTTTGGTTCCTTAATGTTCAATGGATGATTGAGCTTGCTAAGCCCTTGAACTTTTCCAACAAACCTATTTGGTTCAAAATTGTCAAATAATAAGGTAAAACAGTGGACCCGTTGGATGGTCCCCAATTTTCTGTAAGAGGATCAAAGGATTCCAAGTATTGTACAGCTTTATCTGTAAAAGATCTTTACTCTAGTCTAACTCATGAAATCTTACACCAAGGACACACCAATTAGTTTCTGCGTGGTTCCTGGTGTTGTCGGCTCGTTAGTGTATCATTGGTTTGTAAAGCATTTCATGGAACCAATCGGCCATTTCGTCCCTCCACAACTTCACAAGACATAGATTTTAGGGGTTATGTTGTCCGATCGGAAAGTGCATGTCAGCATGATTCATGTAGTCAGTCATCGGGCATATTTGCATTGGCCCCAGCCAGATGGTGGAAAGTAGGGGGGGAGGGAGAGTCCCCTCTGAAAAAAATCTTGAGGGGAATCGGGAAATAAAACCTGGATATTCAATTTAATCAGCCCCTTTTCAGATTTGTGTTTTGCCCTCGAACCGTGGAAATTTTTGGCTTGTGGATCGGGACTTTTTTTTATTGCACCTACTGGTAATGCCCTCTCCGGAACCACCGGGCTGGCTACACTCCTGTGTGTGTGTCAAACTGTTAAAGCGGCGGCACTTGTGTTAGCCTTTTTATGCAGCCACTTATCAAGTTCATACTTTGGTATGATTATACAGTGAGACAGGTGGTCTTATGTGTCCACTGACCTCGATGGATAGCGGGCTCTCCGCCTTACTTGAATAGTTGGCAATTGCTACAACGTAAACGTCCCCAGTGGGCCATTTTAAAGGCGGGCAAATATGAGAGGTCACCAGTACGAGTCATGCGAATTCAATACAATTTGTAGTACTGCTGTGAATATTTTCTTGTATAGGGCCCTTTTGCGCAGAGCTAAATTATTGTTTGAATGGAACTTTTTATTGTGCCCCCAATCATCCAAGAATAGAGAATACCATACTGCCCCTGTTTCCCTGAAACATTTTTAGTTATTTCTGCAGGTGATTCTTTGGCATTCTATGCAACCTTGGGTTGTGTCAGGAGACAGGTCTGGTCGTTAAACCTATTGACCCCTGCTAAACCGATATATGGGGGTTTCCCTGTAATTAGGGGGCCACCTTGTGACATTTTGAGAGAAAAAAGTACAACAAAATTTAAAGGAGATCTCATTACTTTCTTGAACAAATATTTGGTAATACCATTCCTCGTTAAATAACAATCAAATTAGTCAAAAACTTTAAAAAAACTAAAAATAGTGCACTTAAAACTGCATTCCCGGTTCCCCGTGTAAATGGGACACCAAACCAATTTTCTTATTTTTTGTGTCGCCTAAACGAATGTTCATGAGGCACATACTACTTCCAAATCTTCATCCTTCCGTATGACTCGGTTAAACCCTGTTTTTTAAAATGCTCTGCATGCTTAACGCTATGTATGCCAGATTTATTTCTAACTTTACAGGGTGATAGAGGAAGGTGCTACAATTATCATGTGTAGCTTTTGGCTGCATTATTTTCCTATCATGATTTTAATTAGCTTATTTGCGAGATACTTTTCAGACATTTCGGTTCACCATTTTTAAAATGCTACTGCTGGCTAAATGCTACGCCCAATTTCTAACTTGATAAGTGATGATTAAGGTGCCACAGAATCCATATTACCTTTCAGCTGTATTTGCATCTTCATGAATTAATAGCTAATTTACATAAATGTTTCAGACATTTCGATTAACCATTTATAAAATGCTCTGCTGGCTAAACGCCATCCCCGATTTTTCCTTCACTGGGGGTGGGTAGAGCGAGGTTGTGTGTAAGCTTTTGGCTGCTTTATTATTTGCATGAATCCTTTGCATATTCATTAATTTTAATTAGATTAGCTTATTTGCAGTTTTAAGGACATTTTGGTTCTAAAAAAATGCTTCCCGTTGCTATCCTGATTTACTTCAAATTTGGTAGGGTGATAGAGTGAGGTGCCACAATATCTTGTTTTTGATTTCAGCTCCTGCATTAATTGGGTATTTTGGTGCACTTTAATTAGCTACTTTGCATATTTTGAGATATTTCAGTTAACCTTTTCTTGTCTATTACCTTTTTGAAATGCTACTTCAGGCTACAAACATAACACTTCTCTCCAGTGCTTTGCATCTTCATGGCCAAATTTTTATTATAAACCAAGTGAGCGCGGCAGCGCGCACCAGCGACATTGTGGTTTCGATAACCCCGCCTTGTTTTTACATAAGTTCATTAGGCCCTTCTTCAAAAAAGTAAACCTTTTCTGATAAAAAATGAAGTTATGGAAGCTTGCCAATTTTCTTTCATTATCAATGTTACCATCCTTCCAATTTCCTGCATGATATTTTTTAAACATATGTTCAACTCAACACTATCATTTGCATTTTATGAATGTGTTTAATATTTTGGAATAAAAAGATGGATAATATTACACAATTCCAACCCATTTTGCTTCTTTAGTTTTATTAATAATAGCTATTCATTTCTGTTGAAATAACTACTGCCTAAAGTATTACGTGGGACTGTCAATTTTCACTTTACGTTGAAAATTAACAACTTTATAGGAAATAGCCCCAGTAATTAACAAGAGGTTTAATTGACTTTGGCATGTCAACACACGGTGACCAAAAAGCAAAGAAGTTTTTTATTACTAGAGAAACCACTGTCTCAGTAATTTTCATATTTCATGTCAAAAAAGCCAGTTTAACATGTACCTTCTGTTTCTCTACAAATAAATGGTTTAGTAGCTCTTTCTCCTTTCTAAAGTTATTGATGTGCTATTACTGTCACACTGTGACCGGGCACCACATTTTAGTATTTGAAGGACTTAAATTTATGGTCATATATATTGAAGAAGGTAGCAGTTTATCGTTTATTATCAGTACTATGAATGTGATCAGTTTCAAATAAACACGAACCAACAATTAATTTTAATAATGACTAGTTTAAACTGATTTCCATGTGTCTTTGGGGTTTGGGGGGTGAATTCCAACTTTAGCAGGCTTTGCAAAAAAACTTTTCAACCACAGGAATCTGCATTACTAGGATTGAGCATTGCTCGTGCAATTTATTACATTATGCATTGTACTGAAAGTGCTGAAATAGTTTGAGAATATATTGAAAAACACAATATTTTATTACAACCTTCATTTTGGTGACATTAACAATGGTCACCAAATTTGGTTATAGTCAATGGAGATGTCACACACATACCACCAATGTCACCCACCATGAAACCCGACTTAGTGATTAAACTTGTTAATTACCAAGTAAAGTTGGCTTTTTTACTTATTACCAACATGTTGTAAGACAAGTACCATGGCCTTTCTGAAATAAATATAGAGTGAGTACTTAAATAATCTCACCGAATTTTGCTGTTTGAAGTTGGAATTCTAAAAAAACCTTTTTGTCTGAGGTCACAAACTACCGAGCTTTATTTGCCCCTCATGACACAATAAAATCAATCTGGCGAAAGTTTTAACATTATTTTTGGTTAGATGGTCCTAAAGGGTATTCATTATACATAAATTCATACCGATTTGGTTATATTGGGCAAACACACACATTGGGGTTAAAAATCAAAATAATCCCATTTTTCGGTCCATTTTTTGGCCCATTACTATTTGATATGTGTATAGGATTTATATGTACCTTTGGTTATTGGAGGTGCACAATAAGATAATAGTAGCCAATGGTCCTGCCTGCATATAAATACAATGTTTTTCAGCACAAGTGTAGCGGACAACCATTTGGTGTCCCTTTTACACAGGGAACCACAGATCACCACATGATATTCAAAATTTAAAAGGTTTTATATACACTGCTGTGCTTTAAAAACTTTTGCAAGATATAACATGAATTACGGAATGCAAGCAATTGCAATGAACTTTAGCATGTCAACTTACATTCAGTTTCTCAAAACAAACCATTGGTATCCCATAGAAACGTGAAAGCGGGACACCAAAATTTTGGGTTTTTTGTTTCACAGACATCAATGACTGCCTTGATTATAACATGATCGGCGAATTACCAAAACATTCCGCTTTATGTATGTTATGAAAGCTTTATGGTGTTTGCCTTTATTATAATAAATCAGAACCTATACCATATATGTTCAAGGTTTTGATACCGTACTTCATACCAAAACAACAATGTTTAGGCTTTTTTATTTCATGTCCCAGGCTTGGTGAAGAGAGATTTCAATAGCTTCCCAAATGCATTGCTTCCATGGAGGTTTTTGTACAGGTACTGGATGGGGTTCCGTTAGTGATGGAAACTGTCTAAATTGACATTACTTTGATCACAACATGCATTTTAAGAGCGTGTCATCTCTAACGATCCACATGGCACCTGGTCCGAAAACTTCCAATAAAGCATGCATTGGGAAGCTACTGGTATCTTCTCCTTGTCTTGGTTCCCCATTTCAGGGAATGACACCTTTAATTTTACATAAAATCAAGTTATGAGTTCACTGTTTCATATTATATATCTGAAAATTAGAATGCAAATTCTGTAATTAAAATGGAATTTATAAGTTTGAATCATAGCTTCATTGTTAATTTAAATAAACAAAAACTGTCACATAGTACGGACACCAAGTCTACTGCACCCTAATTTACGGAACACCATATTTGAGAGAAAATTCTAATTTTTTTTAAAAAATGTGTTGAAAGTAGCATCGACAAATTTTGCCACAGTCATGTGCCCCTCCCCCTCCCCACCCCTCCCCATTCCCCCTCCCCATTCCCCAACCCAACCCGACCCGATATATTTTGAAACCGGTATTTGAAAAAAAAATCTATATTGTAATAAATTTTCAGCAGTATAAGCATCACAATTATCCACAGTCATGTGTCCCCCCCCCTCCCCACCCCTCCCCATTCCCCTTCCCACCCCTCCCCATTCCCCCTCCCCATTCCCCTTCCCACCCCTCCCCATTCCCCCTCCCCATTCCCCTTCCCACCCCTCCCCATTCCCCCTCCCCATTCCCCCTCCCCATTCCCCCTCCCCATTCCCCCTCCCCATTCCCCTTCCCTTCCCCCTCCCCATTCCCCCTCCCCATTCCCCCTCCCCATTCCCCCTCCCCATTCCCCCTCCCCATTCCCCCTCCCCATTCCCCTTCCCTTCCCCCTCCCCTCCCTTCCTCTCTCTTCCCTTCCCTTCCCCCTAACCCCCTTCCACGTCCCCTCCCTCCGCTCCTTCCCTCCTTTCCTTTTTTTTCCTTTTATTTTTTTCTAATAATAAGGCAAGTTTATTTTTATTCCTTCCTTCATTCATGCATTCATTTATTTTTTTTTCTATATTTATTTATACCAATGCGCATTTATCTTCTGTTATAACATGGCCTTGCGATTTATTTGCTGCATTTCATTTATTATTTCGCTCGGTTTATTTCATCATATTTTTGGAATCTCTCTTTGTTTTAAATCACACCAAAATTCTTTGTGTGAAAAAACATTTTTATTTTCTCTATTTTTAGCAATTTAACGCTAAATCATTGAAAGTAGTGCATAACCAGATGCGTAGCCAGAGGGGGGGGGGGTTGGCAGGGGGGCGCTGCCCCCCCTGTGGGTGAATCTTGCCCCCCCCTCTTGCCCCCCTGAAAATTAGTGATTGTACATATGCATATACATAACAACAATTTTACATATGCTTGCCCCCCCCTGAAATATTTGTGCCCCCTTTGGCGCCCCCCTGAAAAAAAAAGCTGCTACGCCACTGGCAGTAACATGGCTTTTTGTCCTTAATAATATGCCGTCAAATGTTTCACTTTTCGATCGCCGCCCGCTATCCAGGTCAGTGGGGGTAACAGATGAGGAGGTCAAAAATCATTCCACAGGGTCCTCTGGATCATTATATCTTGTGCACATGGTGTACACTTTTGTTTAAAATGCTGCCTAGCATTTTAAGTGCAGTGATGGATGAAGTTCATACTTGGTATGCTTATAAGGTGTTTTAGTTCTTTTATTATCTTCTATAGTCAATAAGGTTCGTATGCACACAAGAGGTAGACCAGGTCTAACTTTAGACCCCTGCCTGGAGTTTAAATTTGTTCCCACAGAAACGAAAACTTTCCTTCCTGCACGGCACAGGCATTTTGTATGTATTATTTTGAAATTTTGCATTTAAAAACTCTTTCAAACTTTGCTAGTTATTTACAAATAAGTGTGAATAACTATCAATTTGAGGCAAAACTAATTTTGACTTAAACCAAGCAGGTCAACTTTAAACTGGGTCTAACCTTTTTTGTGGCAAGACATACCTACTAGTAAGTCTTTAAAGCATAGCCACAATGCTTTATATTGTGTCTTACTAACAACTAAACCTCTAATACTTTTGTAATTGTAGAATTAACAGGAACAATAATATAGCTTTATTAAAGCATTTTTTTTAAATTGGGGGCACTCTTCAAAAAATGTGCTATTGTTGCTTTAACAATACAGCTAGCTGGTGGTTATTCAAAAAGATTGAAGGGTCCACTAGTCAATGCCAGGGACATGACAACAAGACAGCCGAAATGAACCCCCTTAGGACTTTGAAAAAAATGGATATAGACGAGTCTTTGCAAGGACACGCACCCTGCAGATTATTCACAATAGTTCCCTTTATGACCTTTACCCCAAAAGACCATGACAAAGTCAAATTATTGTGCAATTTTAAAGTACATTGCTATTTTGTCATAAGGCAGAAGATTTTTTAAAATTACAATGGTAGTTCCCCTTTAGAGAGGCATTTCCGTGATCCACACTTCATCCCCCGACTTACCTCAAAGAAGTTTGGATTTTTATGTCTTCTCAGCCGTTAGGCTTAGTAATCATGTGTACCTAATCTTACGTGCAAATTCCGTCATCTGCTATAGGAAATCGCAATTTTGTATTTTCTGTCCGAAATGTCTAGCTTTTGTTTTTTTTTTAATTTTCAGATCTGAAATTTGAGCACTGGACCCAGCCTTTTACTTGTTTGCAGCACCCCAGATGAACGCAGAGGAACAGGAGCTAACGGGAGGAATATGTCCAAGGAGCTGGGAGAGCCTGTCCCGCGAGAGAGGCACAGTAATGAACAGTTCAGATCAAGACATTCACGATGTATCAGAGTCAACATAGACCATTAATAATCGTCTTGTTTGAAATCAGATCCCAAGAGGGGTTGAAACCATCGGTGATGTGCTGAATATTCTCCTTGGACAGTAGGTTTCTTCACGTTGTCCCCAGTTTTCGTCCTTTCATCCTATTCTCAAGGTAAGCCAGTACAACTGGTCAGAACAATAGGGAGTTTCCAAACCTGAATCCATCTGACACCCCTTTTCTGATCACATTATGAATTTTGGCAACCCTTAACAGAATAAAGCCACAGGTTATTCTGTTAAGTTTTTTAAAATTCAACGTTTTCAGATAAGTGGTCAGATGGGTCAGGTTACAGACAGAAACCACATACCAAATTGGAAAGATAACTTGGATGCCAATTTTTCGGTAAATAATTTGATTTTGTTTTGATTTAACGAGAAGTTTTTCATGCTCATCATTTCAAAAGGTTTCGTTTTCTTGTGTATTTTGTTCAGCTTATTATGACTGCGAGGCCAAATTACAACATTGCAAGAGATATTGCGGTGGTCGATTATTTAATGAAGCGCCTCATTGAAGAGTTCAACTCCACTGCGGCTATGCATCCGTGTCTGCGCGCCTGCATCATTCACAGAGGCATTTGAGACAAGGTAAGCAACATCATGTTCATACCGTGAGCACTCTGGTATAAGCCCACCCCCATTTTTTTTTTTAATTTTACTTCAAAATAGGGGTGGGCTTATAACCAGGGAGGAGGGGCTGAACTTGGAAACCAATATTCGATATCAAAAATTGCCATAAGTATCATTTCAGAGCCCTATTTTCACCATGGTACCATTTAATGTATACTTAATTGTAACAGATATTTAACCTGAAGTGATTGTTCAATATTTACCGTCCACATTCCTAAAAGTATTATAGCAAACAAGCCATCCCACTGCTTGGGGCCATACTCTGAAGGCTCTATAGAATAGTTAAAGTTTAAATGTGATTTTGTTTGGGTAATTACTGCCACATTGTTTCTTGAATGCTTAACATTACCACCGGGTATACCCGAGTGTATTTCTTTTAAAAAAATGGGAGTGGGCTTCTACCTGCAGGTGGCTTACACCCAAGTGGTTACGGCATTACCTTCTTAGAAAGCATGAAATATTCCATAATTGTGATCGAGATGCTGTGTGGCTGCCTATGTAGGCAATCGGTACTTCAGGTTTACTCTGTTCACCTTGTTGGGAGTAGAGTGGATATGCAAGCGCTTGTGCCACACTCAATTACGGGCAGGGGCCAAAGACGCACACGTGACTGCTACATGCAAGTCTTAAAGCGGGCCATGGCACATTTTCACAAAATACGAAATTCTTCAATGTGACTTGCAAATGTAGTCTAGGCCATTGGAAGAATAAACTCAACTCCATCATTTGTTTTCCATCATTTAAAAAACACAAAGATATCGCAATCACAAGAAGATGGAGGAGGTTCAAGTGGAAGCAAAAGCCAATGCTAGATTTAGAGGGGGTTTTACATGCACAAAGCTTGTAACTTTTGCCTTGTGCATGCAGAATTTCCCTGTGCATGTAAAAATTTTGATGTTTCAGCCCATTTTGAGGAATAAATAAACAGGGGTTGTGCATGTAAATTTTACTTTCAATCAAGCCCTGGCAAAAGCCTGAACATGTTGAAGGTTACAACAAAGAACATCTAAAAATCATAACAACATAACTACACAATCAATCAATCTATCGTCGTTTCTTTGAATGCGTTCTCCAGGCCTTCAAAATTTTGTCTATTCTTCTTTTGTTTCTCTTTCATAATGTGAGATATATTTTACACATTAAAATAAACATACCCCAACAACAGATAAGGACATTAAAAAGAGGATAAAGACACCATGCTAATGTGTAGGCAACTTAAGTTTGTCATAACGTCAATGTGTCTATACATGAATATCATAGACTCATAAATATTAATTTAAAACCACAAAGGTCACGGACCGATATCATAACAGGGTGCATGCTGTGGTGGAATCAACTCTGGTGCATGTTTTATTTTTAAACGCCATTTCCGGTCAGCTGAATAAATGTCGCTGGAGTCATTTAATATGTGAAATTGTTCGGCGTACCATAAGGGCGCTGATTTGTAGTAATAATTTCTGTGAGAGTTAATGTATTGTAAAAGCTTTAAAACCATGCAAAAATATCAATTTTGGAAAAATAGTGAGGTTGAGTACACTATTTTTCAAATTGCAGTGTCCCTTAATTCTGCATTGTCCAATGCCATGTGAACAGGAGTAGGTGCCAGAACTAAACCAAGTCCCTATTTTAGATGTGGAGGAAAACTGGAGCATTGGAAAAAAAAACAAAAGGGCACCAAAATACTACCGAAGATCAGCGAGTAAAAGAGGGAAAACCAAAAAAACTGTTTTGAATTTAGTTGGCCCTATCATCTAATGTCCCCATAGAAAAGCATACTTTAATGTTGTCGTTGTACAACAGAAAATACAAAATCATCAGCTTTCACATTAAGAGCCTGAATCTCACACAAAAATCACACAGCACTGAGTGAGAAAAAAAAGGAAGAAAATGCACTAAGTCCAGGATTGTCGCGATGACGTCATCAAACAACGGACTCATATAGGCACAAAATCGTTGGCCGGGCCAGCGACACTCTTGTAGCATGGCATCCCCGGTCATGGGACTGTCAAAGGGCCCCAGGTTCGAGACCGACCCGATTTGTGACTTTTCTTCCCCTTTCCTCATTCCTGCACTCCCTCCAGATATGGTCTTAGGATAATTTTATTTCCATAACAGGGCGCGATGTAATTTGCATAATAAATAGCGTGTTTAGGCTTGCCTGAGAAATACTGACAGCGATTGTAGTGACAACCCGATAAGAGAACAAACCTACACTGACAGACGTAGCTTCATAGTTAATAGCAAGAAGACACAGATTACCTACCTATTATCTGCTAGATGTACACTTGAAGGTCAGTGATTTCATGTTTTTTGCTTTGCATAGGATAGTGTTTTTTTTACACACCAGTGGATGTCTGTACCATCGTGGAATACCCACGTGGTTACACGGCGCTCAGCTACTATGGTATTTGTAATGGGCATTTTGGTTTTTTTAAAGATTATTTTGGTATATATTTGCACGTTTTGTGATGTCCAAATTGAACTTTGTATTGGTTTTAAGGTCATTACATAGTGTCATCGCAGCTACCGCTTTGCCGCTTGATGATGAATGAAATTACGTCACTACGCAATCAGAATCGCTAGCGGTGACCCAATCGGCAAAGCGTCAAGCCGATAAATCGATCTCCTGCCGCTCGGGCTGCCCCTTTTCCCAAAAGGACAAAATCGCATTGAGTGACTTTGGGTCAACTTTGAGCTGGCGTCGCTCGAGGACGTAGTTCAAGCGATTAGTGCCGCTTGAATATAAAAGCTCAATCCTGCAAGCGGCGTACACCAACTGGCTTCCGCTGAGCGGCAAACGGCATGACACTATGTAATTGACCTTCACTCAAACAATGGTTTAAAAAATGCCTAAACAGAGAAAAACCAGAAAGAATGATGTTACAAGCCACCCTCCATTTGTATACTATAAAAATGGTGGTGTATGAACTGTGGGTAGCGGTGCTTCTACTCCGGTAATTCTCCACAACAGCTCAACCTAGTGGGCAACTACAGTTTAGCAATTGGGGTAGGTACTGTAAGTAGAACACCCTCTATAGCATTCACACAGCCATGTGTTGCTGGCAGTAGGCCATGGAGTAGCAGTAGACATGTTGTAGCTGCCGTATAGGCTTCCGCGCTAGTAAAAATCCAGTGGTGTAGTTTTGCTAGGAGCAATATATCGGGTCTATCTGTTGTCGGGTCATAGCAATTCTATATTTAGTGGAGAAGCAAGGGGGAAAGTTCCTTGAGTCATGGTCAATTACCATATTCTACTCTCTACCTTGATAACAAACCAGCAAAAACCATTACATTTGAGATTGAATTGATACTTTTCTATAAGGCCAGTTAAAAATAAAATTGGTCCGGCATTCTTCCAGCCCGATTTTAGTGTCAAGGAAAAAAAACTTTGCCTTTGAGGAAAAAAATTACTCTTCCTTGTCGAATTGTGACAAGATTGCCATAGGAATCCACAATAAAAAAAATGTTGCAAAAATAATATTTTTTCTCCTTCTTCCATACAAAGTTGTGAGAGATGTTACCGAAAACAAATTTTTTTGTGTTTAGGTAATGTTCTTTAATAATTTTGATTGTGTTCCACAGTATGGCTGTAGATGTAACAAACATAAGCAAGAACCTCTTGAAAGTTTTGATGTGACAGCAGAAACACCTATGGAACAATCTACAATTCAGCCAGGCTTATCTACCGATGATTCTTCTGAACAGCAGAGGTGAGGATAGTACCATACTTTATCACGTGAAATATCCTAACAGAAGGGGTGTGAAACATGCAGTCATTAGGCCATAGGCCGGTTCAGTGTTTTAAAGTGGCCCCAGAAAAAGGAAGGTACATGTAGTAGAATGCTGCTTGGAAAAATCCACTCATCAGTAAAAGAAAATTATTTTTCTTATCTTTTCCATGGTCTTTTAAGTGTTTGAGCAAGGCAATAATTTTAATAAGTGACAAGGATGCTAAAGGTCATCGCCGGATAAGGACTGAAGGACGCCCTCATATTTTTCATGAGACGAATGAACTTGAACGTTTGCAATATAAAGCGACATACTCAAAAGTTACTTTTGTGGTTAAAAAAATCCTCTTACATAATGCCCAAAAAGTCGATTTTATGGAAAGGTATAATACAGGCTTTAATGGGTAATTTGAATTTCCAATTTGAACCCTTTCACACCCCCAAGGAAACTACAATGCCGCCTTTGCAAGCATGGGAGCCTAATATTATTTAGAAATATATATGCGTGGCCTTCTGGTCTTGGGGGGGGGAAAGAGCTCTTTTTTGCATTTTTGTTTTGGGAAAAACTTCAAAAACCCCTTTTTTAAACCCCCAAAAACCAAACAACCACCTATTGCATACAAACCGGATCACATCACTATGCGGTAAGGCATGCTAATTAGACCAAGAGATCAGTTCAGTAGCCTGGATGAGCTCCGTTGACAACATCTGACCATGCATATCCTGGGTATCAAAAACATACAAGGGATGTATTTGCTCAATGCACTGGTTGAATGAACTATGAACTGCCCAAGGGAATTGTAGATCAAAATAGGTTCTATATCGATAGAGAGGCAAAACATTACGTTAATATTTAGAAAATCACCGTATCGCATGTTTTGCCGACCACAATAGAAAACCTAAGAGTACCAACAATAGACAAGCAAGGCTGCTCCGACGTTCTTCCACAATCCTGTGGGTGCCGCTTTGCATATGATACACTAATCGGTAGTGATAAAATTAATGTATGTGTTAAAGGTGGCCAGGTGTAATGGTAGTGTACCTGGATCATTGTGCTCAGCTACTCTTTTCTCATACTGCAATGCGCGGCTAATGAAAAGATGTTATTCATGAGGCCGGTTTATTTAAATCAAAGACGACTGATGGTCATTTTATTCGTTGTGTTGCCAGGGTAGGCAAAAATGTAAACCACCAATAGCACCAACATCCCACAACAACGGATATTTTGGCGGATTGTTGTATCGAATTGACATTATGTGGCTACAAGCACCCAACTGAAATATTCCGTGCAATATCAAAATGTCAGCCCCAAGACGGACGACTGGTTTTGAGCGTTCACCCTTGATGTGATTTTATGAGCTAATTAGTTACTGGTTCATGATATAAAGAGCACGGTCATGGACCATTGTGTTGCATCCAGGGTCGGCTTGGTGTGAAGACGGTTTAATCCAATTCTTAGCAGCATACAGCTAATAGTATTTGGGGATTGTTATAAAGGGCTGCCTCATGTAACCCTCTTTGTAGCTTATTGAGGACAAACGAGTCTATCTAGACATCACTTACAAGCTCCATAACAACGGGCAGCTATGCAACTATTCCTGTTTTAAGTATTACACTGGTCATTGAAATGGAGAAGCTCTAAGCTTTAGCTTTTTCCAGAGAGCATGCCACCTGAATTTTCTCAGACTTTTCTCATTTTTCTTGATACAGGTGGTATTTTGGAGATAAGAAACACTTGCGTACATGATAAATAGTTGTCAAAACCCAACTCAAAAATTGTGGTGAATAAAACTAGATATTATAGAGAGGCCTCTTCATTCTATCGGCGATGTCCTTTGCCTCATGAAGACCTTGCAAATGTAATGAAGTTTCTGTGGCCTTGGATCTGAAAAGGTTTCACCCGAAGTAAAGTTATATTAATTGTAACATGTAAGGACATAACCCATCAAGAGGGAGGAGGTTATAGAATATAGATGCACATGTATGTAAGGCCTTGGTGTGTGAAGGAAATGTGATCCAGTTACTATAAACTCAATGTTCATTATTTTGTTTTGGCAATTTTAAACATTTTTCAAATTAAAGGGGCAGCCTCATCCCCTAACTTACCTAAAAAAAATGAGGCTGCGTATTCTGAAAGGGAGACGAACTTTAGACCTGGGTTTAAACCAGGGTTAGTCCTACAAGAGGGGACATTTTTCCTTTCCAAATACTGTGAAAGTCATAATGTAACGGGTTGAGAAAATTCCTCATGGATGGCTGAAACAGGCCCATCCATGAGGAATTTTCTCACCCGTTACAGCAACTTTAGAGTTATGTTTAGAAAGAATGGTCCCCCTTGTAGGACTAACCTGTTTATAAAACCAGGTCCGAAAGTTATCTCCATGTCAGAATACAAACCCAAGAGTTTTAAATCATCTAAACCACTGGCCTAAGTATAGCATGTGTGCCCTATCTTAAATGCAAATTTGATCTATTCTTGAAGATGGATGTACAACATGTACAGTGGCCCATGAGGCGTGATGATTGCAAAACATTGTGCATAACATCAAAATGTACTATCCAGAATCAACTGAAATTTTGGAAATAAGCTTTTTCATGGATATCTAGTGAACCATAAGAAACCATTTAACCAAAATGGGTGTTGATTGCAAAATACACCCTTTAATCTTATCCTGTTCTTATTAAATATGCAATTAATTGACAATGCCCAGTTTTTGGACCAATTGGAATAGATAATCAACTCATCATTTGCGGGGTCGTTTATTTTTTCCTCAATTACCCAGACACTCAAAATGATAGTCTTAACACCTTGAATGGAAAAGCCTTAATTAAATTCTACTTCAAAATGGGTGACTGAAACAGACGTTATTAGCAAGGATTTAATGGTGATCGAATCGCCTGATAAAACTCACTGGGTTGCTGAGGTTTTTCCAGGAAAGAGCCGGCTTTGTACCATTATGCAGAGATACCAGACAACCACTCTCTCACAGGAATGGTGTTCGATCATGCCATGGGCAGAAGTGTGTGGAGAATATCAATAGAATAGTGGACACCAACATTTATCTTCATTAGCTAATTAACTTGTTTGCCTTGAACTGGAGGTCAAAAATTAAATATCAGTACTGTCGTCATTCATTTATTCTATAAGTTGGCAGCAATGACATAATTGAAATTGGTTTTCTTGGCACTCTATGGTAGTTGCAACAGAAGAGAAATGTAACGTAAGTTTCATTCACATGGTAACACATATGTTTATTATACCTCTGAATATTTAAATTGACCTTCTGAAAGCAGACTTGTTAAATATGTATATACACTGTAATAGCATGCCTGAAATACAATTCTATTTTGCATGCGATTGGGAGGCATCATACATGCAATATGAAGAAGAGGCTTCATTTAAGTGCATTTGGAATAATGCAAGAGTACCATTTATTAAAGTTTAGTAAGTTTTGTCTCATTCAGAAACAAAACAGGTAATAAAAGTAAATGCAATTAAGTATGTCTGTTTTTGTTTCTGCTATTCCATATCAAGTATCACCAATTTTTCTTGTTAATTTTCTTCATCAGGCCCTCAGAGACAATGAGAAAAACCAGGGCCGAAATCCAAGCTGCCTACAGAGCCAGGAAGAAACGGAAGATGGGCACAGCACAATACCTTAAAGCTGAACGCCAGCGGGTTAAGAAGTATTATGTGCCCGTAGAACACCTAACAAGCATCAGCGCAGAAAGAAGCGCAGAAAAGAAAATCTATGTAAGAGTTCAAAAGGCATAGAGACACAATTCAAGGGAAGCTGCAGAAAGGACTGGAAATACTATCAGCACGGATGCAGGAGTGTTGATGATCGTGCTGCTTATAATGCATTGGTTGCTGAAACTGACAGTAGTGCTCAAGGATATTCTTTAGTGTGTGTGAATGAAAAGGAGTTCCAACAGAACCTCAAGAAGAAGATAATGAGCAGCTAGTACAAACAGCAAATTAATATTGAAGAATTTGTGCAAGAAACAGTTCATACAACAACAATGTAACAATGAAACACCAGTCTTGAAATGTGTTGCTTGCCTGAACTTTGCAGAAGTACTGACAGGATTTCTGTTGGTGGAAAAGGGATTAGCACCAAGAGATCAAAGTTAAGCATACAGCTTTAGGTGTGAATTCTGAAGAAATAGTGGAAAATCTTAGAACAACATGATATTGATGAAATAGTATTGTTTCTGAATCTCAAAAAGTAGTTGCATAAATGGAGTTTGGAAACAGAGCCATAGAAGATAGAAAATGGGGCAGGTTGTTATAAAGGTGCTTGTTCCGATTTTTGTCTACATGTTTGTACTTGATATGAGAGCCTGACCACTTGTACCACCACTGACAAAATTACCGTGGGAAGCAAACTTGTGGGTTTTGATGCTAGATGTGAAAATGCATAGTGCAACGCCCTACTATTCACTACTGTGTTAATATTGATGGTGTGTTAACCACTCTAAAATGGTAGTTTTTTTACTGTATCTTGAGAAAAAAATGGATGTAAAGATGAAATTGGAGGACGACAATGAGAAAAATATGCCTCTTTCATCTGTTATCAAAATGATGGCCTTCGGGGTTTGGGGTAAAAAAATCAGGGGGGTCCCAAACACGATCGGAACAAGCACCTTTTGTAAGCATAGAGCTTTAGATGTAGAAAGAAGCTGAGAGGTAGTGGGAAACACAAATGATCATGTGATTTTCCTTAAGCAATATTGGCACATTTTTGAAGGGCGGCGCCCCAATTTCAAAATTGATATTTTTGCACAGTTACGTTGGGAATTGTCTAGGAAACTATACCGGGGGTAACGAGAATGCTAAAAAAATGCGATTTTCACAAAAATACGCCGGATTTGTAATTAGAATGGTGGATCCAGATTGGACTTAACGGCAGAGCTGGAAATGCTAAGTTTTATGTCAGTCCATGATGAAATAGTTGCCACCTCGAGAAACTAACTTCTAACTTGACTTGCCAGAACTATTAAAACAATAATGGGATGAGGTAGACACGTACATTGCGCTATTTAACAGGCTATTTCACATTTGAAGCCGTTCCAGCAGCCGTTGAAATTATTATCGGGGATCCGAGAATAATTTATTCTAGTACAAAATTATTCGTTTTGTGACTCATAGACATTTTCGAGCGTAAAACCATATACAAGTTACCAAAGCAACCGTTGTAAAAATCTCAAATTTTTGAAAAATGGAGGCGCCATTCAAAAAAACGTGCTAATATTGCTTTAATATAATTGTTGATTTATTATTCAATGTTTTCCTCCCACCAAGGTGCTTAAGGTGTGATTTGTCAATTATTATTATACTGCCATTGATCAGGGGAAATTGTCACAATCATTCGCTTCCTCAATGCAGCAGGTGGCTCGGCACACAACCCTATCAGCAATAGATTGTAATATCCCATAACAGCTAGTGTTGTAACATTGTTGTTGGATCAATGAGGCAATTGAGACCAACTATCTTGGCACGAAAGGACACAAACAAATAAACCACAGCAACTGGAGCTCAAATCACAACATGGAGAGTCTAAGGGTCATGAGTCCTGTGCTTGCATTGGACCCGCATGCTCGGGAGTTTCGTAACCTGGAACCCATCTGACACACTTTTTTTCTGACATACTCTAATAATTTGGAACTTACCACAAACTACTAAAAGTTGATTGTGGTCATATTGTGGTGTATGTTTAGTAGATATATAATTCATAACTATACCAAATTAGAGTAACTCATGTACCACAAAATACCCAAGTATAAAAACAAACTACACCATCGACCACAAGTACCAGGGCTGCCGCGAGAAAAGGAGGGCCGTGGGGAACCTTGGAGTTATAGGCTTATTGTGCTAGGGGTGGGTGGTGATGTCCACACTTGATACTCAATCATAAGATCACCATACCACAAACTACCACAAAATTTTGCAGATTCTTTAATTAACAAATACCACAAATACCGCAATATTACATGTGTGGTATTTGCGTATTAGGGTTTGTTAGGGTTAGTAACAGAGCAGAAGAAATAGTGAGAATACTTTCCACAGAACTACAGGCATGAATTAAATGTATCATTCGTGTATTATAACATGGTTAGTTACTGAGTACTTGCATTCTCTATTGTGTTTGAAAATGTACGATTTTCAGAGCCAAATGATCTTGCAAAGATACCTTAGTTATACATTGTGGATATTATGATGTCAGAAGAGTGAAAATACTTTCCAAAGAACTATATATGATATTGATAATTGTTCTGTAAGTTACTGTAGAACCACTGTAAAGTGAGTGTACATAATTCCCGGCTGGGCTCACTCAAGCTGTGATACTGACCGTAAGGATCGTTACCAAAATCGCGGCAAATATGCACGCGAGAGCGAAAATAGATGTGAACCCTGTTGTAATACCAGTTTTTGCGTCCAATTCATGTATCACAAATACATAATCCAAGGGGATAGAATCCAATACGAGGGGAAACATGTCATTACCACATGGCGTGCCCATATTTGTCGCGTTTTTGGCAAAGCTTGTAACGATAATGCGGTCAGTGGTGCCGTTGGGTGAGCCCACGGCATAATTTCCCAGATATTTTTTCATTTTGTGAAAAAACACTTAGCGAGACACAAAGAAAATGCACAGCTATGAAGCCTGATGCCCTAGATGATGATTTGAAGAATATTTGAAAATTACTGCCACATGTTCTTGGTGATTCTTGTGAATCTTAGACGTATGAAAGTCGATGTTATGTTTCCCGTAACCCGCCCGTGTTATGATTTTCTGCCCGCATTTGAGATGCTGAAATCTCTGAAAAGTCATTATTTTGTATTTTAAAGAAAATATCAAGGTTTCTCAGATTGTGATCACATCTTGTGAATGTGATTTTAGTAGATTTTAAACCATAGAACAGTTGCAAAACCATTTTTCAATGTATGGTAGCGGTTTGACACAATATTTTAGCTATTGTAGCACGCTGAAGGTTTGTGAAATTACTGTTTATTCAAAATTACGCATAATGAAAAATGAAAGAGTTGCCTCATTATGATTTGCAAAAAATTTTACGGGAAACATAACATTGACTTTCATTGGCCTTATAGGGTTTTTTGCTGAAACTTGTATTGGTTCTCCTCGATATTCTCCAGTGTGGGGTGCTCGCTTAAGGAAGAACGTGCACAGCTCATAAAGCAAAGAAAACTGGCTATTAAAAGAGAAGAAATAGTAGAAGATACTGTTCATGGCACTAGAGTTGATCTTGATAAGAGTTCCAGATATTCTCAATTGTATGGGGAAAAGGAGTTAAAGGCACTATCATTGATTTGCTAAATCACAAAATCGAAAAAAGTCATCAAAAATCAGATTTTTGTATGTCTGTAACAAGTACAGGTACCCTAACATATCCTGCAAATCCTGCCAGAAGCAACCTAATAAGGACAAAATCAGCCATATTGGTCATTACTGTCCGTACGGACACTTACTACAACACGTAAACTGAATGAAGAGTCATATCTTTGAACACTGCCATTTTCTTTCTTTTCTTTAAATCCTTCAGTTGAAAAACATATGAGAATTCCACAGACTTAACCTTCACTTTAAAAAAAAAAAAAAAAAAAAAAAAAAAAAAAAAAAAAAAAAAAAAAAAACTGACCATCTCCAGGGTAAGATTAATAATATATATTCATCCTTGTCTAGCTAGAGAACGAGGTAGTAAAATATCAAACAAATATAAATTGTACGATGCCTGAAGAACTAATTAGTCAAATTTCAAAAATCTCAAATTGTGCACATTTTTGTAACAAAATGCAAATTAAGACATGTACCATTTTATACAACTCACTCTCATACTTGTGTTTGTAAAGGCTTGAAGAGGAAACCTTGAAAATTGTGCAGACAGATAGCTTTATAAACTCACAAAATGCAAAAAATAATAAAAATCTCAAATTTGGTACATTTTGGTTAAAATATGATCATTAGGTCAATTTTAAGAGCATTATTGGACTCACTTGGTTCATAATTATGTCTATGCTTATATAAAAAATCCTGAACATTTTGGATTGATTGCATTATAATTTTTTTTTAAATGCAAATTTTGCTCATTTTTGGTGAAAATATGCTAATTAGGGTAAATTAAAAATATCATATGGACTCGGTTGCTGCAAAATTCTATCTGTGAATGTATTAAAGGGCCATGACCTGATCGCTTATAGCCTCATCCCCAGAACCCCAGATTTTACCAGAAGTGGTCCAAATTTTGGTATCTCAAGTTAGCTACTATTTTTTCTCTTTTACTCTGTGAAATCTTAGGACTAAAGGATGTTTGGTTTGGGAGGTATGAGCGAAATGTGCTCATGTCGACCAATCTATGGGGCTAACAAATCGCGTTTCTAGCTCTCACATCAAAACGGATTGAAATATCGGTGCAAAACTTTACAGATGGGGTTTTGAGGTGAAGGCCATCCTATCAAGATGAAAATGTTAATAATCAGGTCATCCCCTTGAAGAAAAAACACAAAATTTAAACATCTTATATCAAAATGATACAAATAGTTGGTAAAAAAAGAGTCAAATGCTTGCAGTGTTTTGTAATCTGTAGGTACAGCTATCAGGAACATAACCTGAAAAAATGAAGTGTATACCATAGTATCATTACACAGCCGATTGCAAAACGGCTGTGTTCTGTTTCACTAGCGTTGCTCTTCTTCTTCTAAAGACGGCCGTCAGCCGTCTTGTCTGTTTTTGATGTGTCTTCTTTCTGTCTTCTTATGGCAACACTTAAACTGCGTCTGTTCAGTCATCATTTGACGTATTTGACTAGACTTACATCAAATGACCCGCTGACCCGTACCATTTATGTCATATGACATTGACCCCTGTCGGACCTTTGACCTGGCCACAGGCTTCAAATATGTAATTTAATTGTCAAAATTATCTTCTTCTACAGATTACGCCGATAACAACCAAATGTTCAGAGGAAACCACTGACCCTGCTTCATAAGGTGTTCAGGGATAAGGAGTCAAAGGTCATTAATTTAAGGGGGTCATTTCCGGTTTGAAAGCCAAAAATTGTGAAAAATATTCAAAAAAATCACTATCCTTACAAATTACGTAAAAGTGACGTCATTAGAGCACATGTATTGTTACTAGGCAGGGTCTTTGGGTTGTCCACAGTTTCAGGCTCAAAGGTCATAAGGGGTCACTTCGGGTCAAAAAAACAAAAATATGCAAAATATTCAAAATTTTGATCTCAAAATCAAAATAGTACAGTGACTTAGATTTGACAGATATGTATTAAGTTAACTGGTGTATGAAATGGTATTTTTATTTGGAGGGTCAAAGGTCATTCCGGTTTTAAGGTAAAATAATTTCAAGAATTTTATCTCCAGAACTAAGCATTTAGTAGAATTTTTTTATTTGTATTGGAACAATTCATTTTGTGTGAACCTCAAGTTTTTTTTAATCGGGATCAAAAGGTCATTAAAGGGGGTCAAAAGGTCAATTTTGTCAAAAAATGTCAAAGATAAGACCAAATTGGATTTATCTCAGCCTATAGAGGACAGATAAAGCCTGTTATTACTACAGTGATGTAACATTAATAGTAGAAGAGGTCTATGATAGTCTCGACCCCAAAGGTCAATGTTCAAGGTCAAAGGTCAAAATTTACAAACAAGCTCCGATTGAACTGAAATTTGACAGGAACAATCCTCGGGATATCGTAAATACAGAAAAATTACAGTTGACCCTATTCATGACCCAGGGGTCACGTTATAGAGCTGCAAAGGTCAAATCCCTGACATGCTTGGATTGAGTGTAATTTAATTGTCAAAATTATCTTCTTCCACAGGATTACGCCGATATAAACCAAACTGGTTCAGAGGAACCACTGACCCTTGCTTCATATAGGGTGTTCAGGGATAAGGAGTCAAAGGTCATTAAGGGGGTCATTTCCGGTTTGAAAGACAAAAATTGTGAAAAAATTAAAAAAATCGCTGTCCTTACAAATTACGTAACAGAGTGACGTCATTAGAGCACGTATTGTTACCAGGCAGGGTCTTCGGGTTGTCCACAATTTCAGGATCAAAGGTCATTAAGGGGTCACTTCCGGTCAAAAACCAAAAATATTGCAAAATTTTCAATTTTTTTTATCTCAAAACCCAAACATAGTACAGTGACTGAACTTTCAGATTTGCGTTCATGTTACCTGCTGTATGCAAGGTATTTTTATTTTGGAGGTCAAAGGTCATTTAAGGTCATTTCCGGTTTTAAGGTAAATAATTTCAAGAATTTTTATCTCTAGAACTAAGCATAATAGAATTTTTTTTATTTGCATTTTTGTTGTGTACACGAGGTTTTTTTATACCGGGATCAAAGGTCATTTAAGGAGTCAAAAGGTAAATTTTGCCAAAAAATGCTAAAAATAAGACCAAATTGGCTATATCTCAGCCTATAGAAGACAGATAAAGCCTGTTATTGCTGCAGTGATGTAACATTAATGGTAATAGAAGTCTATGATAGTCTCAACTCCAAAGGTCAAAGTTCAAGGTCAAAGGTCAAAATCTACAAACAAGCTCCGATTGAGCTGAAATTTGTCAGGGATAATCCTTGTGGCATCATAAATACAGAACAAGTAAAGTTGACCCCATCCGGGACCCAGGGATCACCTTATAGGGGTGAAAGATCCCAATCCCTGACAGCTTGGATTGAGTTGACTCAATGATATTGATCCTTGAAAGTTGTTAACATGTACAAAATACATTTAATGGCATTTGTGACATATTGGTGAAGTTTACAGGGGTCAAAGGTCGTCACCTCAAGGGTCATTAAGGGATCCACCATCCATTCCACATACGGCCGTCTTGTAATTAGATCTGTCCGTCTAGTTCTTTCTTCTGTCAATCTGCTTAAGCTCAGTAGTGGCTTGACCAATAATGACCAGGTTGCACCAATTGAACCGCTCAGCGAACCATCAGCTGCCATATTACTTGCCCCCATACTACTTTAACCTCGTCACAGGGTTCAACTATGTCATTTAATTCGCGAAAAATCTCTTTTTCAGGATTATGCCGATATCAACTAAACTTGTTCAGAGGAACCACCGACCCATGCTTCATATAGGGTGTTTCAGGGATAAGGCGCCAAGGTCATTAAGGTGTCATTTCCGGTCTGAAAGCCAAAAATATTCCATTTAATTGTCAAAACTATCTTCTACAGGATTATGCCCTATAATCACTAAACTTGTTCAGAAACCACTGACTCTGCTCTATAGGGTGTTCAGGAATACGCAGTCAAAGGTCATTAAGGGGTTACTTCCGGTCAAAAACCAAAAATATTTAAAACCTCAAAAATTTTTTATCTCAAAATGTAAACATAGCTGAGTGACATGACTTTCGATATGCCATGTATGTTAGCCATGTATGCAGGTATTTTTTTTGAGGTCAAGGTCATCTTACAGGTCTTTTTCCGGTTTTGATCTAAATAACTTTAGAAATTTTTACTCCAAAATAAGCTAACAGATTTTTTTATTTAAACTGGAACAATGCATTTTTTTTGTTTACCTTTCCCCCAGGTTTTTTTATACAGGATCAAGGTCAATAAGGGGGTCAAAAGGTCAATTTTTGGCCAAAATAAGCTAAATAAGACAAATTGGGCTATATCTCACCCTATGGAGGACAGATAAAGCCCGTTATTGCTACATGATGTAACATTAATGGTAGGAGAGGTCTATGGTAGTCTCGACCCCAAAAGTTAACGTTCAAAGGTCAAGGTCAAAATCTACAACAGGCTCCAAATTGCTGAAGTTTTAGAATTTTTATCTCCAGCACTAGCATGTAGAATTGTTTATTTGAACTGCACAATGCATTTTTTGCGATGTCTATCAGGTTTTTTTTTATATCGGGGTCAAACAGGTCATTAAGGGGGTCCTAATGTCCAATTTTGCCAAAATGCTAAAATGAGACTAAATTGACTATATCTCACTTTAGAAGACAGATAAAGCCCCGTTAAGGAGCTTCAGATCTTTCACCAAGATTGTGCTGACATTGGGGTCAAAGGCTTGACATGCTTGGCATGGGTTATATTTACCATCGGCTGTGTACCAGTGCCTATGGCCACATAGCTCTAGTTCTTACCCGCCGATTGCAATCGTCTGTGTGCGTTTTACTAGCGTGTTTCTGCTTTCACAGCCGATTGCAAATCGGCTGTGTTCTTTTTTACTAGCGTTGTTCTTCTTCTTTCTGTCCTTCTTTCTGTCCTTCTGCTTTTAGCCTCCTAGTGGCTTGACCAATAGTGACCAGGTTGCACCAAATGACCGCTCAGCGAACCATCCCCTGCCATATGACTTTGACTCCCAATTGACCTTTGACCCGTCACAGGGTTCCAATATGTCATTTAATTCGCAAAAATCTCTTCACAGATTATGCCGATAATCACTAAACTTGTTCAGAGGACCACCGCCCATGGGTTCCTATAGGGTGTACAAGAATGAGGCGTCAAGGTCTTAGGGGGTCATTTCGGGTCTGAAAGCCAAAATATGCCATTTATTTGGCAAAAAATTCTTCTTCTACAGGATTAGCCATATCAATTAACTTGTTCAGAGGTAACCACTGCCCATGCCTACATATAGGGTGTTCAGGAATACGGATCAAAGTCATTAAGGGGTCCACTCTCCGGTCAAAAACCAAAAATATTAAAACTTTCAAATTTTTATCTCAAACATGTAACCATAGCAAGAGTGAACTAACTTTCAGATATGCATTTGTTAGCCTACTGTGTGCAGAGTATTTTTATTTTGGGGGTAAAGGTCATTTACAGGTCATTTCTGTTTGAGGCTAAAAACTTTAAGAATTTTTATCTCCAGAACTAGCTAAGGCAGAATTTTTTTTATTTAAACTGAAACAATGCATTTTTGTTGTGTATCCTCAGGTTTTTTTTATACAGGAGCAAAGGTCATTAGGGGTCAAAGTCCATTTTTGGCCAAAATGCTAAAATACGACCAAATTGGCTTATATATCAGCCTATAGAGGACGATAAAGCCTTATTGCTACAGTGATGTAACATTAAATGGTATGAGAGGTCTATATAGACCGACCCCAAGGTTCAAGTTCAAGGTTCAAGGTTCAAATCTACAACAAGCTCCGATTGAGCTGAATTTTAAGAATTTTTATCTCGCTACCTAAGCCTATCAGATTTTTTCCTTGCACTGGAACAATGCTTTATTACGAGGGGGACAGTTTGGGACCTTCACAAAAGGTGTGCTCAGCATGGGGTGTCAAAAGTCAACATTATATTCATCATCGGCTGTGTACCAATGGCTATGGGCCACAAGACTCCAGTTCTTTACCCAGCCGATTGCAAATCAGCTGTGTTCTGTTTTACTTAGCGTTCTTCTTCTTACATAGACGGCCGTCAGCCGTCTTGTTCTGTTTTTGATGCGTTCTTCTTCTTCTTCTATCACACTTCAACTGCTGTCTAGCTCAGTCTCGTTTGACTTATTGTGGACTAGACTATATCAATGAACGCGCTGACTTGACCATTTATGTCATTGAACATCTGACTCCCGTTTGACCTTTCACCTGGCCACAGGCGTCACATATGTGATTTAATTGTCAAAATTATCTTCTTCTACAGGTTACCCGTATCGACCCCCCCCCCCCCCCACCCCCCCCCCCCCCCCCTTAATTTTTTTACCCCCCCCCACCCCCCCCCCCCCCCCCACCCCCCCCCCCCCCCCCCCCCCCCCCCCCCCCCCCCCCCCCCACCCCCCCACCCTCCCACCCCCCCCCCCCCCCCCCCCCCGCCCCCCCCCCCCCCCCCCCCCCCCCCCCCCCCCCCCCCCCCCCCCCCCCCCCCCCCCCCCCCCCCCCCCCCACCCCCCCCCCCCCCCCCCCCCCCCCCCCCCCCCCCCCCCCCCCAAAGTGTCTTCACAGGAACCCTGACCCTTGCCTCATATAGGGTGTTTCGGGATAAGAGTCAAAGGTCTTAAGGGGGTCTTCCGGTTTGAACCCAAAAATTGTAAATATTCAAAAAACGCTGTCCTTACAAATTACGTAAAGAGTGACGTCATTAGAGCAACATGTATTTTTACCAGGCAGGTCTTCGGTTTGTCCACAGTTTTCAGGATCGCAGGTCATTAATGGGTCAACTTCCGGTCAAAAACCAAAATATTCCAAAATATTCAACAATTTTTATCCAAAACCACATAGTACAGTGCCTTAACTTGTAGATATGCATTTATGTTTACCTGGTGTATGCAGGTATTTTTATTTTGGAGTCAAGGGCTTAAGGTCTTTCCTGTTTTAGGTAAATAATTTCAGATTTTTATCTCCAGATACGAAGCTGTAGAATTTTTTTATTTGCATTGAACAATTCATTTTTGTTGTGTACACGAGGTTTTTTTATAACAGGATCAAAGGTCATTAATGGGGTCCAACGTCAATTTTGCAAAAATTCTAAATGAACTACTTTGACTATATCTCAGCCTTTAAAGACAGATAAAGCCCGTTAAAGGAGCTTCAGATCCTCACCAAGATTGTGCTTGAATGGTCAAAGGCTGGACATGCTGACATGGGTTTATATTACCATCGGCTGTGTACCAGTGGCCTATTGCCACATATCCTCTAGTTCTTACACAGCCGTGTCAATCGGCTGTGTTCTGTTTTACTAGCCGTGTTTCTTCTTTACACACCGATTGCAAATCGGCTGTGTTCTTTTTTACTAGCGTTGTTCTTCTCTCTTTCTTTCTTCTGTCAATCTGCTTATAGCTCAGTAGTGGCTTGACCCATAGTGACCAGATTTGCACAAATGACCGCTCAGCGAACCCTCACCTTCCATATGACTTTGACCCCATCCTGACACCTTTGACCTCGTCACAGGGTTCAAATATGCATTTAATTCGCAAAAAGATCTTTCACAGTAAACAAAAAAAAAATTTATGCCGATATCAACTCAAACTTTTTCAGAGGAACCACGACCCATGGTTCTATGGGTGTACCAATGAGGCGTCAAGGTCATTAGGTCATTTCCCGGTCTTAAAGCAAAATATGCCATTAATTGGCAAAAATATCTTCTTCTACAGGTTATGCCGATATCAATTAAACTTGTTCAGAGGATTCACTGACCCATGCTACATTAGGGGTGTTCAGGAATAAGGAATCACAGTATTAAAAGGGGTCACTTCCGGTCAACAACCAAAATATTTAAAAACTTTCAAAATTTTTACTCAAAATGTAACTAGCAAAGTACTACTTTACAGATATGCATGTAAAAATGTTAGCCGATGTGTGCAGAGTATTTTTATTTTGGTGGTCAAAGGTCATTTACAGGTCATTTCTGGGTTTTGAGGCGAAAAAACGTTAAGAATTTTTATCTCCAGAACTAAGCTAAGCAGAATTTTTTTATTTAAACTGAAACAATGCATTTTTGTGTGTATCTCAGGTTTTTTTATACCATGAGCAAAGGTCATTTAGGGGGTCAAAGGTCAATTTTGCCAAAAAATGCTAAAATAAGACCAATTGGGGCTATCTCAGCCTATTAGAGGACAGATAAAGCCGTTTTTGCCTACCGTGATGTTAACATTAAGGGTAGGAGAGGTCTATGAAGACTCGACCCCAAAGTCAAATTCAAGTCAAAGGTCAAAATCTACAACACAAGCTCGATGAGCTGAATTTTAAGATTTTAATTAAAAAAAAAAAAATGACAGATTTTTTCCTTTGCACTGGAACATCTTAATTACGAGGGAGGACATTTTTGGGACCTTTCACAAAAGGTGTGCCCAGCATGGTGTCAAAAGTCAACACTTATATTGATCATCGGCTTGTGTACCAGTGGCCTATAGGTCCACAGAGCTCTAGTTCTTTACACAGCCGATTGCAAATCGCTGTTTTTCTGTTTTACTAGCGTTCTTCTTCTACAAGACGGCCGTCCGCCGTCTGTTCTGTTTTTGATGCGATTCTTCTTCTTCTTTCTCTCAACACTTCAACTGCTTCGGCGCTCAGTCATCGTTTGCCGTATTCTGACTAGACTTATATCAATGACGCGCTGACTTGGACCATTTATGTCATTGACCCCTTGACTCCTGTCTGCCTTTGACCTGGCCACAGGCGTCAAATCTGTGATTTAATTGTTCAAAATTATCTTCTTCTACAATTAACGCCGATTATCGACCAAGTTGCTTCACAGAACCACTGACCCTTGGCCCATATAGGGTGTGTCAGAGGATAGGAGTCAAATGGCATTAAGGGGGTCCTTTCCGGTTTGAGAACCCAAAATGTAAAAAATATTCAAAAATCGCTGTCCTTACAATTTAACTACAGAGTGACGTCATTAGAGCCACCTGTATTGTTACCCAGGCAGGCTTCGTGTTGTCCCACAGTTTCAGATCGAAGTCATTAGGGGTCACTTCAGGTCAAAAACCAAATATTCCAAATATTTCACAATTTTTTCTCAAAACCCAAACATAGTACAGTTCACTTAACTGGTAATTGCATGTATGTTACCTGTGTACTGCAAGGGATTTTTTATTTGGATGTTCAAGGCATTTAAGGTCATTTTCCGGTTTTTTAAGGTACTAATTTCAGAATTTTTATCTTCCATAATGAACATATAAATTTTTTTATTGGCATTGGAACAATTCATGTTTTGTTGTTTACACTATTTTTTATACGGTATCAAAGGTCATTAGGGGTCAAAAGGTCAATTTTGCCAAAAAGGCTAAAATAAGACCAATTGCTATATCTCATCCTATAGAAGACATAAGCTTGTATTGGCTGCAGTTATGTAACATTAATGGTAAAGGAAGTCTATGATAGTCTCGACCCCAAAGGTCAAAGTTCAGTCAAAGGTCAAAATCTACAAACTAGCCCGATTGCACTGAAATTTGTCAGGGATAATCCTTTTGGCATCATAAATACAGAACAAGTACAGTTGACCCCATCCTGACCCAGTGGTCACGTTAGAGGGGTGAAAATTGTAATTCCCTGACCTCGGATTGAGTTGAAACTCATAATATTGATCCTTGTAAAGTGTTAACACGTAAAAATAATAATGACATTTGTGACATGGTGAAGTTACGGGGTCAAAGGTCGAGTCACCTCAAGGGTCATTAATGGGATCACACGATCCCTTCCAATACGGCGTCTTGTAAAGTAGATCTGTTCACAGGTCTAGTTCTTTCTTTCTTTCTTTCTGTCATGTGCTTATTATCCCAGTATTGGTTTTGACCAATAGTGACCAGGTTTGCACCAATTGACCGCTCAGCGACCATCATGTGCCATATGATTGACCCCATCTGACCTTTTGACCTCGTCACAGGGTTCAAATATGTCATTTAATCGCAAAAATATCTTCTTTACAGGATTATGCCGATATCAACCTAAACTTGTTCAGGAGGAACCACCGCCCATGCTTCAGAAGTTGTACAAAATACGGCGTCAAAGGTCATTAAGGGGTCATTTCCGGTCTGAAAGCCAAAATATCCATTTAAAATGGCAACATTAATCTTCTTCTACAGGATCATGCCGAATCAACTAAACTTGTTCCAGAGAACCACCTACCCATGCTACATACGGGTGTTCAGAATAAGAATCAAAGGTTTAGGGGTCACTTCCGGTCAAAAACCAAAAATATTTAAAAACTTTCAAATTTTTTATCTCAAATGTAACTAGCAGAGTGACATATCTTTCATATATGCATGCATGTAGCCGATGTTATGCAGGGGGGTTAAAAAAAAAAATAAAAAATTTTATTTTGGGGTCAAAGGTCATTTACCGGCATTTCCGGTTTTGAGCTAAAAAACTTAAGAATTTTTACTGCCAGAAACTAGCATGTACGAATTTTTTTTATTTGAACGGCACCAATGCATTTTTGCGATGTCTTTCAGGTTTTTTTTATATGCGGGGTCAAAGGTCATTAAGGTTGGTCAATGGTCAATTTTGCCAAAAAATGCCTAAAAAATGAGACAAATTGACTATATCTCAGCCTATAGAAGCAGATAAACCGCGTAAAGGCCTACTCAGAGATTTTCTGAGGAGGGCGCCCTCAATTTCCAAAAAATCGTGTTTTTGCATGTAGCATAATGCTTGGTCCATATATTAATCAACTGTGTGAATTGCGAGGTTAAATTTCCGTTCCTTCCTATAGAAATCACAACTTTTGTTTAAAATTCGGATCCGGAATTTTTGTTATACACATATCCCTATGGGACGTAATACTACACATAAATGTTTACTGCATCAACACGCAAACTCCATTCATCTCAAATTTCGAATTGTGCATTTTAGGTTACTATCTTAGTTCTAGTTGACACTATTTTTCATTAGTACCACAAAAATAATATTTCCGAAATCTCTGAGTCTACTTAAAGAGCTCAGATCCTTCACCAAGAGTGTGTGCTTGACATGGGTTCAAAGGCTTGACATGCTTGACCTGGTCGTATTTACCATCGGCGGTGTACCAGTGGCCTATGGCCACATAACCTCTAGTTTAATTCTGTATTTTTTATGTTGAAGAGAACGTTACCATTATGGTACCATGGCAAAATCAAGAAACAAGATTTGACCTTGTGTTCTCAAAATGACTGTTGTGTAAAATAACAATATGTTGAAAATTAATTAAAAAAAAAAAAAAAAAAAAAAATAAATGTTCTGAGTTGCTGAAGAGACCCCCTCTTCATCACATGCGGCCCAGCTAAGAGCATCTAAGCACCATTTTTATTGGTTACTTGAAAGGTAGTAATCATGGGTTTTTAACATGAGCAAATCAGAGATACTGTACAAAGGTTGTAGTGTTTACCACATAGACTAAGAAAAACTATTTTGTTGGTTACTACTCAGGACTATCTCAGTTGTGTTACTATAGGAGCCAATCAGACCGATTGTATCATAGGGATAAGTGCCAGGGGCTCTGATACAGCATCATTTCCCAAACTGTGTCCCCCTCTCATAAATCACAAAATAACTACCCCAATCAAGTTAATTCATCTCAATTAAGTTCCCATATTAGAATTTAAAAAGCCCACTTAATTTTGCAGTTCCTTTTCGTGTGAAATGGTCAATCTCACTCATTGGTTTTTGAAACCACAGGCTTTTTGTGTAACAGCATTGGCTTACAGCCCAGCCTGAAAATGCCGCACTATAGAATAACGCCAGACCTTATTCCATCTTACGTTTTATTACAAGAAGCCAGAAATTTAACCTATGATGTTCCACATTCTCAGGAGAAAGTGACTGTTTGGTTGGCATTATAGGGACAATCATCTAATTGGCATCCATATTTTTCCAGCACAATGTCACTGGAACCTGCATACATCACCATTAATTAACATTGTTGTCCCCAGAGTTGCATTCTAGCCATGGAAGAGGGCGGAATGACGGTCTACCAAGACTTCGGTGATGTCAGGATGGGGGACCAGCACTCCATGCCATCAGGCTTCAAGAACTCTTTCCCAACAGAGTCATTGGATTGGGGCTTTGTATAATGGCTGCCAAATCCCTTGACTTCACCCCCTTGTGACTTTTGCCTTTGGGGTGAAATCAAAGGTTTATTCAAAACCCTCTTTAAACACCGGGCAATCAGCAATGACGTCACCACCTTGCGAAGACAAGGAACGTCGGTGTGCGTTCATGCAGTCATGCAGTGGGACCGATAGGGGCAACAATGCATCAATCTGAATGGAAATCGGGTGGAAGGATGTGCAGAAGGACAATAAAGGTTTACAGACTGGACATTGAAGTACAACCATAAGTGGAAACAACCATTCAAAGCAAACATAACACAGCCAGTAGACCTGAAGTGGAAGTAGTATTATATAAAAAGTAAATGACCTTGACTTAAGATACTCAACAAAAAAAAAAACGACCCTGGTGTTGAATTAAACGTGATGGATAATGTAGTATGTCTGTAGTCGGCATCTTTTAATCAAACTTGGAATGGCCAGAAAGCAATTGTGTTACTAAGAGCTGTGTATTCAAAACGATGAAGTGAGACCTTTTCACAGGAAACTACAAGTTGATTGGTTTTCTAAATTTGTGTGAACTTAATCGAGTATGAAATTGATTTTGGTAATTCTGTGGTTTATGAGAGGGACTTTTGTTTAACATTTATTTATTGCATTTAGAGGACCGAGCCCTCAGAGGTATACCAACCGTGGTTAACCACTCTACTAGGGGTTCCCTCGAAACGACCAGGACGGCTTGGGACAATTGAGGGTTACCACCCTACTATTATTGACATGATATGTGATATAAATCGTACAGGTATGACTATCGTACATGGGACCGACAGCTGAAAGGTCAAATGGAAGAAGGATGGATGGCGTTGGGCAGTGCGAAGGAGGGAGAGGGAGGGAATGGCCTCATTTCTTTTGTGGCTCCATTTGCCCAGTGAACCACAGGGAGAACGAAACTCTAGTTGTGTCACCTCTGCTTGGGGGTGTTAAGTCAGTCAACTGGGAACCGAAAATCACGAGTTATCGCCGAAAGTGAACACAGAGAAACGCCATTTGGCCAAATATTGTCCCGTTTCGCACTACAAAATATAGCCTTATTCCAAAACAGCAAGCGTTTCATCTCTTATCCTTCAAAATGGCTTATGCCACCAGGTCATATTACTTCATCTGGATTCTTATGATCAAAATTCAAGAATTTATGAGGTTCCAAATCGTGAAATCCCATTCTGTGTGCAAAAGCAACTCACGGTGGGCAACCATTTTACAATTGCATACAAGTTACCATGGAGATGCATCATCGACTCAATGCATCAAGGCGGTCTGATGCGGCTCATATTCAAATTTGCTCGAGTACGTCGAATAGCACAGACGCGTATTGACGTAATACGCAAAATTCTCTGTACCTTTGGCAGTCAGTCCATTGAGTGTTTGGTTCAAAAAGGCGTAACATAGAAAAGTTTATAAATGAAAAAAATATGAGGAAAAAATAAATATATATGATTATGTTAAAAATTATGGGAAAGAAAACCTCGTAATGCCATAAGACATGAAAAAACTAAAAACTGGCATTTGGACTAAGTTCCTGACCTTAACACCCCCTTAAGGCAGTGAAGGACACATAGGGATCAATTTGTCCACTGTTGATGTCTGGACGTTGTGTGTGTGTGTGTGAAAGAGGGTTAAATTAAATTAGGCTTTCCAGCTCTGCACTTAAGTACAATCTGGGATCCCAATTTTAATTACAAAATCGCTTATTTTATGACAAATACGCATTGAGCATTCTTGTTTGCAGGTATCGTTTCCAAGACAATTACCGACATAACTGAAAAATATCAAATTTTGAAAATTGGGGGCGCTCTTTTTCAAAAATGTGCTGTTATTGCTTTAAGAGTAGGTGCTCATTCATCACTTGTGGCATAGGCAGCCTTCTGGAAGTTGTGGTTATGTGGGGGCAAAAGCCAGGTCAGGGGAAACATGCAGCTCAGTCGGGGAAAATCCTGATCCGTGGATAAATAGGGTTGATTCGCTCGATTTTTCATCAAAATTAACTGATATTACCTCATTTTCTTTCAAAGGAGGCACTCTTCCTCCTTTCTCCGTATTGGCTTTGGCAAAATATTGCCTGCTGTAATGGCACAAATCCGTATTGTTGCCAGAAGAAAATCAAATTGTCACCCTCATTCAGATAAAAATTTAGCTTGAAAATCAGCTTATTGTTTCAATCTGTATAGGTCTTGGTAAGTCCATACCTCTATGTTGGTTTAATACCTTGCATCTATATCTATACATTGTTTTTGGCAGAGTTTCTTCGAGGAGGAGTAGAAAAGCCAAAGTTGTGTACAAAATTGTCTACTCAACTCATAATAAAGGTTTACCTGATGGAGCAGGACAAGTGCCAAAAACTGACGCAGATGTGCCATTGACTAGAATCAAAGAAAATAACAACAAAGAGCATGTTGAAGATGCAGAGGCCAAACAGGAGGATTTGCAACAGAAGGTACTAGAGAAAGCCGCAGATGGTGAAGGTGTGAAGGAAGTGGCAGCAGAAAAGATACAAAGACTTGAAGATAAGATACAAGAGATGCGAGACAGGATGCAGCAAAGCAGACAAGACATAGCGGTCAGTGAAATCTTTCAAGAGGAGATGCAAGAAAATACACAAGACCTAGGAATAAATGATGAGATGCAAGAAGAGGAACAAATGCAAGAAGATTTACAATTCAAAATAAAGATAAGATGACAACTGAAGGGAAACAGGAAGAAATACAAGAAGGGAGAGATGAAGAGATGAAAGATGAGATTAACAATATAAAGTTGGGTTTGAATGCAATTAGAAAAAAATATGATCTCGGGATTGAAGGTTATACAACCGATGAGGATTGTGATCCACGTGGTGATGACGTCGACCCAGACTGGAAGGAATCTGATGTCAGTTCAGTAAGTAGATAAATTAAACCCAGGCTGATGGCATTAGAATGACATTTGGCCCACTTCTTTTTGTGTCCCCTGCCTTGAGGCAGGAAGACACATACAAGATCACTTCGTCCACTGTTGTTGTCTGTTGATGTCTGTTGTTTGTGAAAAAGGGTTAACATTTTGCCTGTAATATTCACATACTTCGATGGATTTAAACCAAACTTGAGTCATAGGTGTTACATTGCATCCCCAGGCCTCATTTGTTGATGAGGTCAAAGGTCACATGCCAAGGTCAAAGGTCACATGCCATGTTCAAAGGTCATGTGAGGCCAAGTTTTAAGATAGGCTGAAATGTAAAATTGATCTCAATTGAAAAGTTGGAGTTCAATTGGAACCAAACTTGGTTTATGGAAATTACATGCAAACTCTCATGAGGTCAAAGGTCACAGTCAAAGATCATATGACGTCATATTTTCTAATCTTAGTCTTGTTATACCTACTACATTAAGATATCAACTAGATATGACAAGTGATCACTCCATGTGGGAAAAATGTTTATATATTTTTGTTTTGCAGGAATGAAGTTTATGTAGAAAGTGCCATCACTATCTTCTATATATTAATACTGGTGGTCTGTCAGTGTGTCTGTCTGACCGTGTCTATTTTTTTGGAGACCGAGGGTCGCACGGTCCTGAAACTTGGTGGATGGGTGCTCCTTGACCAAACTAAGACCGAGTTTGTATTGGTTAGTGGATCAAAGGTCATCGGGGTCATTCAAGGTCAAAGGAGGTCAAATGGAGTAAACGATGGTGTATTGACATGAAACTTGGTGGGGTGGATTGTTGATGCTGGGTCGATTGTTGATGCCGGGTCATTCAAGCCAGGTGACTGATCGCGAAACCCAGGTGATCGCGAAACCCGGGGACCGCCTAGTTTCTGTATAATAAGTTCAAAACTTAACCAAACTCTCACATGCACATGGCATTATTTGTTGCAGATCCTATGAGGATATAACCTCCATCCCTGGTGAGTTTTCAAGTTTGGTTTGGGTAGGGACGTGGCTCTGAGAGTCTGGAAGTAGGACCCATACCTATACACACATTCGCACATTCCAACACCTCACTGGCAGCCATAGCTGGGCTGCATCCTGCTTGAATTCACCCAAATGTGCAGATTAAGTGTAGCTTTTGAATTATACTTAATTAAGCATGGTACAGATGTACAAAAGATTTGGGTAGGTTTTGGGTTGGAGGCCCCCCAGTATGGCGGATCAATTCTGACCATCATTTGGCTGGTCGGATTTGTCTATACCAATTTTTCCCAAAAAGGTCCCATAGATATACCAGAGATGCAAATTTTGGACCAAATTTGCCTTTTTGTCTTCACAATTTTTACACTGTTCATTGTTGTACACAAACTTGGAAAAATTCTAAAGCCTGAATTTTCCAACAAATTGGAGAAAATAGGGGGGGGTCATTGATATACCAGAAGGCTGAAAATGAGACCGATGTTTGTGGCACGTCCTTGTATGGTCATTTGTGTTGAGTACCCCTCGGGCATCCATCATATGAAAGCTTATCACTCATGTTGTTGAGGATAGCGAAAGTGGGTGAGACCTGAGATATGTTTTTTCCTAACAGAGATTCAAAGCAAGTAGTCAGTGGATAGTTTGCAGGGTCTAGTATTGTATTGTAATAATTCAACCAATCTTTCGACTGATAGAGAAACAGTGATTGTTATTCAGTACAGTTGCAATGTATAACCTCGATTTAAGACCGGTGGGCTATTTCAAAATAAGGCATAAAAAAATGTTTGTTTGGCGTAACAGAGAAAAAATATCAGGGTCGGTCAGTCAGTCGGTCGGTCAGATTTTTTTTTTTTATAATTTTTTTCTCTAAAATGAATGCAAGATGCTACTATTTAAGCTTTTTTTTTCAATGACATAGCAAAGATCTTTTATTTTACTTGTTGTAGTTGCTTTGTTGTCTTGTTTTGTTATTTTTCATCTTTGTGTTGGTAAAAAAATATTTTTTTAAAACTGGATGAAAATAATGGGTCGGTCGGCAGAATATTTTTTTTATTTTGTGCTAATTGCATAAAAACTTTTGAGTCGGCAGGTTTTTTTAGGGTCAGTCGGGTTACGCCAAACAAACATTTTTTATGCCTAAACAATTTCTCTTAAAAGCCTTCACACAATTTAGTACTCAATGACTGTTGCATATAGGCCATGAAATGACTGTAAAAACCCAAATTTTGTACACTCAATTGTCTACTGTAGAATATGCTCAAATTTTTTATGTATAAATGGCAAAATAAACTTGCCATCAGTTTATTTTGCATCAGATTTAAAAAAAATGGTATCTTATTCAGGAACAGTTTTTTTTAATTTGAACTTACTCTCTAATAAAATAAAGCTATCTAAATAAATAAAGGTATCCGGCCACCCCCGTTAGCGGGGACAAAACCGGATTTAAAACTTTGGTATAACTAACTAACTAAATAACTATCTATGACCTAGCCAAACCCATAAAGAGTATATTCTTCTAAGGCCACGAATCAAAGCACAAAATTGGGTAAAATGGTATTATTTGCATAATACCAAGCTCACAGAAAACATAGGCGGAGCACTGCTGTGCAGCCAATTGCAAGCTGAAACAGACCTGGTTTTATACACTCAGGCTGTTAATGAAGCACTGTGAAGCACAATAAACATTGTATGAAGATATTTCAAAACAAAATTCTCATCATTATGAAAACATGTATTCTTCTTTCTTTAATACAGCCTTATTCAAGGAGCCAGAAAACAAAGCATCACAAAGCAAGCATCCAAATCGTAAGCTTATTGAAATTGGTCTATTGCAGATAAATTCCATAATCCCCTATGGAAGGCAGTGATTGATAGCCGTTAGAATGGCCATTAGCTCGCTAAGGCAGATGCTGCATAACTTGTTTATACCATCTAGATGGTTTTTTTTTCTTATTTTAAGTCACATGTGGCTCCTTGCTCTTTTTTTGTGGGCCACAAGCTTTAGCTGGAGGACCACTTAGCAATCCGTTGTGCGTGTTTATGTGTGGATGTGTGTGTGGATGTGCGTGTGTGTCACTAAAATGTTAAGTTTTTTTTAAAAATTGACCTCAATTGAAAAGTTGAAGTTCAATTGGAACCAAATGTCTGTCATAGGTGCACCATGGGATCCCTCATATGTTGATGAGGTAAAAGGTCATGTGCCGAGGTCAAAGGTCATGTGATGTCAAGTTGAAAATAGGGTAAAAAAGTAATTGAAAACTTGAAGTTCAATTGGAACCAAACTTCTGTCATAGGTGCACCATGGGATCCCTCATATTTTGATGAGGTCAAAGGTCATGTGCCGAGGTCAAAGGTCATGTGATGTCAAGTTGAAAAATAGGCTAAAAATGTAAAATTGACCTCAATTGATGTAAAATTGACCTCAATTGAAAAGTTGAAGTTCAATTGGAACCAAACTTCTGTCATAGGTGCACCATGGGATCCCTCATATTTTGATGAGGTCAAAGGTCATGTGCCGAGGTCAAAGGTCATGGAGCAGCCCACAGCTTATATTCTTTGAATATAGCGAGCGCGAAAGCCGAGAACCGCGAAATTCTAGGTTTTTTTTTTTTCAAATACACGCTCTGCCCTTTTATAACAGAACTACGTAACTCAATGATAAACTTATTTTGGGCAATTTGGGGGCACTGCTTTCATTTCACAGAGTCTTAAATGCCAGAAATGCTTTCCTTCTGAGATATCACATCATAACTCGGGTGCATTTTACATTCTGAAGTATTTTTTTTGTTTCGGCAAAACTGCGTATCTATAAATTAAGTGTCATTTGCTCTAAATCCGCTCTTATTATATATAATGGCAAAACTGACGTAACTTAAGAAATACGCGCTTTCATCCACACTTACGATTCTTTTTCTGTGCACACACACTTGGCGACGTAACCCAGACTTTGTTTCAGCGCTTTTTCTTTTATCCCCCTCCCTCACTTATGCGCCCGTACTGCGCATAGCGCCCGCTTACTACATACAGAATCTTGGACAAAACTCTCGGTGCTTTGTTATTGTTGTGTATTATTCTTCCATAATTCACCTGATGATTGTACCTACACGGAAAATCGGAGTAAGGCGTAGGAAGTACAAGTTTTCGCATCGGGTAATAAAACTTAAGAATACGTCGGTTTGCCATATACTTTCTCTAAGTTCGGCAATATTTTGCTATGCCTTTTAAATGGGACCACAGAGGGCAAGATCAAACGAACAGTGGGTAAGATCCAACTAAAATGTTGTGTTAAACGACACAATAACAGAGAATGTTAGTGTCCCCAGCCAAACAGTTTTTTGTCCCCCGCCGAGACGATCGGAACAGCCTATTAATGATCCGCGTCCGTCCTATCGTTTCGTAACCATGATAATAAAAATGTTTCACCCTGTTGGTATTAATTATCTGGAGTTCTGTAAGGGCGACAATGATGTAACCTTGTGGAAAGATGCAGCTTGATGAATGCTCGACCTGATTTGATTTTGGGGGTAAAATATGCTAATTATTATACGTAAGTTACCGTTTTTTACAATATATCCTGCAGCCTGGTGTACAAGATCTGGAGTCCGTAAAAGCATATTGATTTAACTGGGTGACAGTAGTGGGCTGAAGAATTCTCGACCCTGATTAGATTTTGGCTGTAATTTCGGGTAAATTGAGTGCAAATGAGCTAATTGAATATGCAAAACATCAGCGGTAGTGCGTATATTTTGTCTTTACCATCGAATGGCGCAACATTCCTTCGCTGCATAAAGCCTAGCATGGGTCACACAATCCTTTTGCAATTTGAAAGTAGGTGATATAGGCAGGCTTAGGTTATGCAAATGAGCTAATTAAATATGCATAATTATTGTGTCTCTGAAATGGTACGTCCGATAGGCAAAATTCTTTCGCTACAATGAACTACTATGCCATATGTGAGGGAGTGGGGTTTGCGGGTGTTGGAGGGGGGTTGGGTATTGTGGAGTGGTGGGTCTTGCGGGGTGTTTGGAGTGGTGAGGTGTTGTCGAGGGGGGAATACACTAACATTGTCGAGTGGTGGGGTGTTGTGTAGGGGGTAAGTGTTGCCTTTGTTGGGGAGGGGGTGTTGGGTGTTAGATGGTTCGGTTTGGGGGAGGAGTGCATGTTTTGCGGCTTTGGTACATAAACAATGAGCTAATTAAATATGCCTAATGTGGGCTGTAGCTCTGAACGTAACTGTCGGATACGCAAAATTCCTTTGTTACATGAAATACTACGCATAGTGGCGAAGATGGGGTGTTTTTGCATGGTTTTTGGAGGGGGTGGGTATTGCGGGTGTGGGGAGGGGTGGGTGTTGGCGGGTGTTGTGTTGCAGGTGTTGGGGAGGTGTAGGGTGTTCTGTTGGGGAGGGGTGGTGTTTGCAGGTTGTTTTGGGAGCGTGGAGTTGGTGCGGGGTGTTGGAAGGGTTAGGGTGTTACAGGTGTGTGAGGGAGGGGTAAGGGTGTTGGCGGGGGTGTTGGATTGGGTTCGTGTTGCGAGGTTGTTGGGGAAGGCGCAACAAAGGTTACGGGGTTATGGGGTTGGGTTGGGTTGGGGAGTTGAGGGTGTTAAGGAGGGGTGGTTTGCAGAGTGTTTGGGGAGGGGGTCGGGTGAGGGGTGGGTGTTGGGGAGGGGGATTGTTGGTTGCAGGGTTTTGGAGGGAAGGGTGTTTGACTGGTGTTGGGTAGGGGTGGGGTGTTGCGGGTGTTTGGGGAAGGGGGTGGGGTGGTTGTAGTTGCATTTATTGCATGTAGGGGATCGCAACAATTCGGCGGGAACATATTTTACACAAACCCACATCGCGTAAATACGAGTTTCGCCTTGTTTCTTTTGTAAGTGATATTATTGGTGTTTTCACAGCCATTGAATATAATTTAGTTTGCCTTAACGACTTTTTCCCTACATTTTGATGGCAAAAACAACCACTACGTAACTTGGCAAATTGTTGTAAATCTGAGTGGTTTAATCGTTAACCTCTCAAATGGCGAAGAGACAAAATGATATATAATATATTAAATGTATTCAATCTAGCTACTTTGTAAGTGCTAAAGAAATGTCAAACAATTAACTTTTAAAGGTAAATAATTCTCCTCACAAGGTCGAATTTTGAGATACATAGTTTTGCCATAACGGGTCGCTTTCCCACCCTCCACTGCATTGATATAATCAGGTTGTAAGAGACTTTGTACACTGAATTTAAAGAAATAATGTGTTATCTCAATTAGGCATAGTGTGCCTCAGTTTAGTACCCTTCATTCATATGTTTGAAGGTGTGATCAGCATTACTGGTATTCTGACCCATTCTGTATGAAATTTTTTTGTCCAGCGTGTGCCAGAATAAAAGATAAAATTTGTGTCCTGACAAATTCCATTAGAGCACTGGGTCTATGTGACTCCCCTGGCAAATGCGCACTGTTGTAGATTGGGACCATCGGGTTAAAAAATATAATACGAATATGGTCCATTTTGAAGCAATGTGTAAAAAAATCACTGGGTAGTAAAAATGTGCAAGATTATAAAATTAAGGGTAATTAGGAGAAAGGTTTTGCATCTTACAAAGCATTTAGAAGTATTTTTCATCATTGTTCTATAGAACGTCAAAACCATGGGACTCCCTAAGATTTGAAAACTGAAAAAATCTTAGGGTTTAGTGGTGATAATTGGTCTAACAACTTGAGGTTTTTGTCAAATTTAATTATAAATAAAACTTAAAAACACGTTCCAAACTTTTCACTCACCCATCTTCTCCTGATTACCTAGTGCTTTTGTTGCATAATGCCTCAAATTTTTGTCCCTCACCTGTGACAGTAATCATCAAAGGTGTGCTTCAGGATGTAACCCTCGGCCAGCAGAGATAAGCAATGATTGGGGTTGGTACATTTATGCACCCACTTTTGCTGCTCCTGTTGAATTCATCAACCTTGACGAAATAAAGTGCAGGGAATACTGTACTTTAATTCCGTCAAGGCTGCTGACTTCAACTGGGAGCAGAAAAGTGGTGGTCCAAAATGTACCACGCCGCAATTTTGCACAAATTAGGCATAGTTTCTGTGCAAGCATAATGTGTCATCACTATTCTGTGTTATTTTTTGAAGGAATTATGTACCGACTAAGTAATCATTTTGCCACAATCTTCAACTGAACCTTTCATTGACCACAACACAAATGCCTGACAGTAACAAATGCCGCCAGACAGTAGCAAATCACAGTTGTTGCCCACCAGTGCATAGGACAGTGTCCTTACATGGGCATGTCATTTTCAATGCCAATCAAGTTCTCATACGGTATGGAAGATTTAACCAGGAAATAAAAAAACAAAACACTTAAATAGATGTGAAAAGGTCATGTGTGCAGGAGATCCCAATGAGAGGGCACGTAGCAACCTTCTACAGGAGTGTAGCAAAATAAAATAAGAGCAACAACTTGATTTGTGGCTTACGAAGTAAGTCTATAAGAGAGTGCTGGGTGATAGATCATATGTTTCATCAACTTTATTTCCCATTACTCACGTATGAAACAAACATTTATATGGAGGATTTGAAGCAAAAGGTCTTTAGTCCCAAACACTCCCCCCATTGAAATCCATGAACACGCAAGAACGGGCATAACTATCAGAAACTCACGAAAGTGTTACACTTGTCACACTTGTAACACATTTCGTGTTAGACTACAAGCATATAGTCATAAACTCTTTGTTCACGTTGTGTCCTGGCGACTTTTGCATCATTGTTATAATGTCTCTTACAAACCATGGAACCATTTTTTTGGAACTCAGTCCAGTACATTAGATATACACCACATTGCTTATGTGTTGGCCTGGATGTTTATGTGTTGGTCGAGATGACCCTGAACACTCTGCAAGTTCTCGCTTTCATATAGGAATGCCTCGTAATTTTACACTATGTATAGGTCGTGCCATAACATGAGTTTTTCACACATGGCGTATTTTACCACCCGTCTACATTAGAAAGTTTTCTTTGTATGACAACTAAAAAATTATTCTTTTTTTCCTATAATCCACTTCAATTATTTTATGAACTAATTGTGGTCATTGTACATTTGTTTGTGTGGGTTGCAGTTGTGCAGTGCTTGTGTGGGTGAATTGGAAATTAAAATGTGAATGGTAGAAAATGTGTGTACAGTAAAAAGTTAAAATGTTTCAAAATGTGGGTATGACAGCAAAAACATTAAATATACAGGTTGGGGGGGGGGGGGTATTTTTTTAGGGGGGGTGGGGGGGGGGGGGGGGAGGTTCTCAATTAGGAGGAAGTATTGTTATTACCACTTAAGTCCCCTCATTTTCAGGCTCTTTTTTTTCAGTTTCCAGTGACCCCATTTAGGACCATTCCAAGACCCTACTTTTTCATGTCCAAACCCAAATTCTACCAAATTTTCCTCAACCACTCAAAAGTACTGGGATTGAGGGAGATCGTCAGCTTATTTTCTTAAAGTTTCTGACAACCTTGTTTTAGACCCCATTTTTTGGGCCTCAATCAAGCCCTTCCTAAAGCCTCAATGTCATCTATCTTTTAACTGTTTACTTCCCTGTATACCACGTACTTCAGCATAAATTGTGCAAAATTAAGGTGTTTTAACCTATATTATTATTCTTGTCCGTTTTGCTGCCCCCGGTTGATGCAAATACTGAAAGTCATGGTTGACAAGGACAAGTCATTATTACATGGTGTGATGGAGTTGATGGTTGATGGGTAGGGGTAGTCAGGTCATTGATGAATACAGGATCCAATGGGTTAGGTGTTGGTTGGTGGAGCCAGTGGTTGATGGAATAGTGACGTCAGCAGGGGATTCAAGTTGTTGCCAGTAGTAGGCAGCCACAAGGCTTTAATTTGGAGGCCATTTTACTGTATTTTGTTGTTTGTTTTCTTTTATTTACTGAGGAGCATTTTGCATGTTAAGACACAAACAGATATGAATGTTTCATTTTATAAATATCCAAGTGATCCAAATTCAATATTTTTTGTTTTTTATAAACTAATAATTGGACAATCACGTATGATTTTCAACTTGGTCGTGACTTGCCACTTTCCAATTTGAGCAATTTTCTGGAAGCCCTTTTCAATTTTTTTTTTTAAATTAAAAATAAAAAGTGCATTTACATTAGGGTTTTTTGGACTACTACTGGGACACAAACTTGCTTTTTTTGTTTTTGCCTAACAATGAACAAATTTCACGGCTATATGCCATATACCTAACATCCTTTTCGGGAAAGCCTACATACCTGACATCACCGCAAAAAAGGTTGGTACGTTATTTTTCTTGTAGATTTGAGTGCAATGTTCCCCCCAAACAAAAGGGTCCGCACCATGATTTGTGAAAAATGGAAAAATTGCAGTTTAAGGGACTTAGATATTGGAATTGTCACTTAATTTGGTGTTTCCCTCCATGCCCAACCCCAACGCCACACCTCTGAGTAAGCCCCCGCATCCTTGATGCTCTCGTAAGTTTTTGCTACATTTTGCTACCAAAATGAAGCATTCAATTGTAACAATTAATCCTTGGATTGCCCGTTGGCCAGCATGACATGGTTTCCTATGTCCCAATTCAAAAATTGGTCATCTTTAACATGCATGTTTCACATTGAAACACCCTTCGATACACAGGGTTGGGCCCTTTGATGTCATATTTCATAAGTAATCGGCTCTACATGAGTAGTTGCAATTTAAACATGTTTGGCAATTGGCAAATAGTCTCCCGAATTCTCATCCTGATTCAGTGGATGTCATATTTTTGTGAATGACAGTTTAAGGTTTTTTTTTTTTTTTTTTTTAATTAAAATTTTGAAAACTTAAACACCAAAATACCCACAAATGGTTTTATTTTTTTTTTTTTTTTTTTTTTTTTAAATCCGTTTTTTTTATTTTATTAGATTATAATTTAAAGTAATAATAATAGTTATATAATTGTAATTTTCTTTTCAGAGTTCCCTGAATCAATATGAAGCAAATCAACAGTAAGGAAGTATCTAACAAACCAAAGAAGAAGCGAGGGCCTACAAGAAGAATCAAAGATGTGGAACCCTTGATTGGCGTTGGCTGCCTCTACCATTCATATGTCCGAGTGTGCCCCGACCTATGTCCACAATATAAATATGAAAACAAATCAAGTTTGCTCAAGACCACAGCCACATCAAGCACCAAAGCCAAAGAGACACAAGACAAAGTGGTCAGGAGACGTTGATGGAATATAGTAAATCCATCGTATGGTCGTAGGGGACTTTGAGGTATCTGCATTGTCATTTGCTGCGAGACTTTTGTCCCAAATGAATGAATACATACCAAAACACAGATAGCTGCCGCACTAAACCCATCATGCACCTCAAGTTTTTTTTCGAACTTTGTGAATCGGTGTAAAAAGTTCTTCAAATCGTGCGCACAAGCCCGTTTTGTACAGAACAGGAGTTGTAATAAAATGTGAAATTTTGGTTTTTTAATTTGTTTATTTTTTTCAAGGGAGCAGTCTAATGTTCAAACAAGGTTAAAGCATCTAAATGGGTTAATAGAAAACATACACTGTGAAGAGGGTGATGGAAAGCGTGTCGTGGATGGAGGTGCGTTGAAAGATCACATGGCTTATACTTTCCACTGTGAAGCCATCCGAGTGTCCAGATTTGTGGGAAGGGTTTTTTCAACATAGGTCCCAACATGAATAGCCACAGGAGAAGTCCCATTCTGGAGACATACCTTTAAATTTGATCTGTGCCAAGAGGCATTTGCACATAATGTGAGTCTGAAAACGCACAAGAGAAGCAGCATGGAATTGACATGTGTGGAAAATGAAATGGGAAAGTTGTAACATGACAGTTCTGGTGGGAAGCAAAAGGTATTCTTTAGACAGATGTAAAGTACGTGTCTAAACATTAACATAAAGTTATCCAACATTGATTTTAAAAAGGCTGACTCGGAGCGTTCGAAATAATTTTTTTGGTGTAGTAATAAAATAGTCCATCTAAACTAAAGATCACCTGAAATGCGTCTATCCCAAAGTTAGAGATGAATCAAGACTAGACGATTTCATGAAGTAATTCTTTAAATGCACATAATAAAAGACCAGGAATACGTGTATAACAAATTCTGGATCCGGACTTTTATAACAAGTTGGTCATTTTTTTTTTAATGTTTTTGAAAAATACAATTTCACACATGATTAGTATATGGAAAAACCTTTATTTCTTGAAATCAAAAAAAAAAAAAAAAAACATGGTTTGAAAATTGAGATCCGCCCCATCAGAAATCCCAAGTCAGGCCTTTAATGGTGGATAGCACAGCGGCTTCGAAGACCTTCCCAAGTACCTTTTTCGCCTACAAATTCATTTTTCTGTGCCACCAGGAAACTCTCATAGCAATAACACTTAATCATGACAGTTCCCCACAACAAACCGCCCCTTGTAACATTATAGAGAGCTGCGCTTAAGTCGAGCGGGTTTCAATTTTTAACGTATAGTATGTGAACGCTCAAATAAATTATCCGATTGCATTGCGCTTCTTCTTCTTTGTGTAAACGTATTTTCAATATTTTTCATATCATCTTCAGAATTTCTTGAAACCAGCCAGAAAGCAAGTATCACTGTATGGCATTTAAAGCGTACAATTGAGCGAACAGAAATTTGGCGTAATGTCCACCAGCGGCATGATTAAAACAAAGACGCGTAATATGAGACTATTTATAATTTCGTCCAACAGGGTATAAGCCTCTGTGTTTACAAATTCCACTCGTACTTTTCGTAATACATTCAATTCAACCCATGAGTCCCCTACTCTAAAGATAATGTCTAGTAAGTTACACATTTTCAGTGGAATATATCCAGCATTTTTACTTATCTGTATACTTGTTTGTGGGTTTTTTGGTACGATTTACCAAGAATAGTGTAAATTGGGGGGGTAACCGGGGACGGTAACTCGAGTCTAGGATTGAAGTTGAGCCTGAGTCATGCAAGGGATGTTGATTTGTCGGGCGAGAACGGGCCTAGGAATATCGGACTTGTATCAGCATGTTTATTTTCTTTTGGACTTGGCAATTTCAAATTCCTGTGCAGTGCTTAAACCTTGAGTTGTGTACCGTTCGTGCCCGTGTTCTAGCGTAAGCTTCCGATGCTGGTTTGATCACTTGACCGATGTTTACCTTCCCGGCGACAAGAAAGAACATGGATTCAACACGCCATTACCACCCCACCTACCCCAGTCGGTAATATGGTTCGCGCGCACAGGATTATGGGGGCTGGCCTCAGCTCCGTGTTGGTTGGATAAATGTGGGACTTTATTCGATTTTCAGAATTCAGTTAAGTATCAGCTTACTGCCACCCAATCCAACCCTAGGGTGTTGATTATTCTTTAACCAATCAAATATGGAAAAATAAATGCAGTAACAAAAAGGGATATATTTCATGCTATTTTGTTGAAGTCCATTTTTGGTGTCCATCTGCACGAATTGCCAGACGACACTCGGGAATTACACTCTGGTCGTTGTCCTGTGTGGTGTTCTCTGTGGTCAAATGTTAAACCTTTAAATATATTGGCATGCCGTATGAATTCTGTAAGGCTACGAGATGTAACTTGGTGGAAGGAGGGGGCCGTGTGGGGTGACATGTTGGTGACCTCATGTACTTTTGGGCCAGTCCAAAATGTTAACCCTTAATTATTGCATGCTGTATGATGTTTTCCAAGGGCTATGATGAGGTAATTTGGTGGAAAGGAGGGGGGTTGATTACATATTGGTGACACATGGTGGTGACATCATTTGACCTTTGGCCCATTCATTAAACCGAGACGGCAGATGACGACTCGTGGTCCCGGGACCGCGATGTATTTTTGGATATATCCACTGTTAATTAAATCATAGATATTTTTTACAACTGAAAGCAGTTCAGCTAATTTGTATAATTACTGCCAATTTACACTTACCAGCAGTAATCACTATGACGATAACACTGAAAATTCACTGAAAATCAGAGTAATCTGAAAATCTATGAAATTTTCTGAACAAAGGAAATAGTAGATACTTTTTTAGAGGTGATTCAGCTTGCTGCGTTTTTAGTGTATTTTTCATTTTTGATTTTCTATAAGAGCATCAATTTTCCTTACCTTTAAATTATCATAACATAACCAAGTCAAACGTACAATTGATTAGTGTGTCTCTCCAGAGATTAGGCCCCAAAAAATTACTAGTTTGTCTCAGAAGATCTCAGAAGAACCGTGTGTCATTTTGTTTCAAATTGGTCTTTGATTGCATAATTTTTTTTTTATGTTTGTACTCATTTGAATTTTTTTGTAAAAAAAAAAAATCAGAAAAAAATTTGAAAAGTGGGTCAAAAATGCAATTAAAAAATCCTGCATTTCATCCTGCGTTTTTCTAAAAAGAAAAAAAAAACTCATTCTTTTGAGACAAACTTGTTTTGTTGTTGTTGTCGGCCTGAACAACATTTTCAATGTGATTATGGACAGGCTCATGTTTTTCAGCAATGTTTCAATCCAATTTCAGTGGTGATTAGAAATCCTGAAGCATTGCAGTATATTATAAATCTGCAAAAGTTATGTGTATGTGTATATCATTTGCATAGTGAATAACAAAGGGAGCCATTTCAGTGTGGTTTCACTGTTGAATTTCTTTTGTATTTGGTTTCAGTGTATTTTCAGTAGTTTTCAGAGGTGCAGAAAATTTACAGTGTATTTTTTAGTTTTAAGTTATATAGCGTATAATGTGCATGCTTCAGTGGGGTTAAAGGTGCAATAAGAGATTTCAAGTCGCGTCGTCCACATTTTCTGTGATATGTAGTGATTTCATATAGATTAGACATGTAATAGATTCCCTACCTTTTATTTGGCTACAGAAATAACTTTTAATGAAACAAAGGTGATTTGTATATGCTTATATTTCAATAGAAAACATAGGACAAATTTCATATTTGCTCCCATAGGAAATTAGAAATTTCACATTTTTTGTACCAAAGAAACAGTTCTCAGCGTAATCCTTTCCGATGGGGATTTTTTTTATAGAAAGCTTTACACCGGTGCAAAAATCAGAATTTTCACATTTTTTAGCGACACCTGTTATTTGAATCTCTTGTTGCACCTTTAAGAGTTTTAGTAAATGTGTCACTTCTTGCAAGATGGAAGTGCTAGGTTGACTTGATGGGATATGCTGGTTGTAAATTGATATTTACCATGTTAATACCCAGTTAATCTTCTTAAACAGACATGATGACATTTCCAGAGAGAAGAAGTGGCTTACCAATGTTTTTATCATACCCTCAAGTGAATAAGGCCAATACAGGTCGGCCTCTTTATGTAATAAGATGATTTAGTCATTTCTGTCGTGCATGACAGAAATTCATAGCATGGTTTCCTTTAGGGATGGTTTGGATAGCAGGCAAGTTCAAAACAAGGTTTGCGGTTTCTTTCGTGCTTGTTTGTCCAATAAACCTTCGAAATGTTCTCGGTAGGTGGTTTACAACCGATCAAGTGCAATTTGAGAGAAATTTGTATCCTTAAAACAATCTCCTGTCACTTTAAATATTGCACTAGAGTAACCAATGATCAATACGTCTTTCTGAAAGAGGCGAGTATTAGGCTAAATATATATTTCGGTATGTTACTTGTGGAAGAAAACATTCAAATTTTTTATTCCCTTGGCTTATGTAAGCATGTACGTTTTAGGTTTATTACCATCAAAATATCTGAAGATTCAGACCATGACGCAAATTCATCGGACTTGAGTGATGTGGAAGTCAACTGAGTATTTGGTAAGTGAAAAATGATAAGCGTATAACAACATGTTACTATCATCAGCCTATTAAATTTAAAATGCATGTGGACCTTGGTATGGTCCTATGGTGTAACCTCCAGTTTTTTTTCTTTTCGGCCTGTTTCGGGATCTAAGTTATATTGATTTCTTCAGAAACAGTTTACTATAAACCTCTCCCAAATATGGATATCATAAGCTTTGAATGAGGTTGACGAGAACATTTACTGAAACCTGTTATAGTGATTGTTATGAAATGATAGTGAAATAATAGATATGTTAGTTAACCTACATAACACAATAGCGCAAAGTGTTGCATTTGTTTGTTCAGTGATGCGCGAAGATGCATATGAATTATAAAAGTGCAAATATCAGTATTTCAGACACTTGATTTGTATGCAATGGTGTCAGACTCTCAAGTCCTCATTTTATTGAGATGTAAATGACATAGCGTAAAATACAGTTAATCATTGCCACCAAGGCATTTCTTGTGTATTCAAAATTGCAAGATGTAAATTCTGCTACCGATTAATTTTGCTTTTTTTAGCTTGTAATCTGTAATAACCTAAACATTTTGTATTTTTTTTTACTGTTAGGACATTTGATGTCTTGTAACTCAATGTTGTGGCAATCTTTCATTTCATTTTTAAAGTGATACGTTTTTTATGATATTGGACCATGTAAGAAAAAAGCCAGATAAAAACCATAATGTAATAATATAGTTGTTAAGCTGAAAAATGTGCAATTGTAGAAATAGGAAATCCCCATGTATTTAACGTGCTATCAAATTATAACATATAGCTTTACATTAAAAAATGTGCCAAAGTTTAATTTGAAATCCATATACCATGTGTGTGACTGAGCTGCTATTGTGTATACTATTATAATGCCTCCCTAAACTGCTGTACCCATACTGACATAAGGACATAATGCTTTAATATCCATATTTGACACACCATCGGCAGGTGCAATTATTGACAATACAATGTTTTTCTAGTCTATACCTGTACTAGAAATACTGTGTTATATGGGGTAAGTTGAGGGGTAAATGCTGACAATCAGATTGCATCCTCTACAGTGGTGGTGCTGGACTTCATTTCTGGGGGGGGTGGAGGGGCAAAAGTGAAATTCCAGGTGGAGGTAAAATATCCAAATTTTGATATTTTTTACTTATTTTCCCCAAAAAATCCTTATTTTTCTTCTGGCCTGGGGGGGGGGGAGAATAAAGAAATTGGGGGGATGCCCCCATGCCACCCCCTGGTGCCGCCACCCCCTGGTGCCGCCACCCCTGGTGCCGCCACCCCCTGGTGCCGCCACCGCCCTGGTGACGGGTGCCGTCCCCGGTGTGTCCGCACTGATCCTCTAAAAATTGCCAGCAAGTTTGACTCCACTTGCCAGCACTACCTTGCTGCATTTTGTACAGCATTGCAGATTTGCAATTACATACCCTTCATTAAAATCACCAGTTGATCAGATCAAATTAGATCAGCTATTTTAATGTTATAAACTGAACATGTTATAAAGTTAACATTAAACTTCAAATTCTAAAACAAACTTTGCATAACATATTGAAGCAATGCTTCACAGCTGTTTGAAAGTCTCATTTATTATGACACACCAGCTGTTTGACCCTGTGCAAATTGGTCTTTTCTTTTAGAAAATTTTAAAGCACAGGCGACACAATTTTGACAACTTATAAGTAGGGACATGTAAGAGCCATTACCTCTGCAAAAATCAGAAAAAATTGTTGTTGAATCTTGTTCATATAGGCAAAGGCATGATTTCTTCTGTTGCCCCTATTTTCCATAGAGATTTAAAAATTAGATTTTTAAGAAAAATCATATTTGCCAGCGCTTTAAAAATTGGTATAATGTTCACAGGATTGAGTAGTTGAAAAATATTTTTTTTTTTTTTTTTTTTTTTTTTAATTATTGATATTTTGTTGTTTTATATGGTTTTGTCATAATAATAGACTTTTCAGAACACTGTGTACAAAACCAGAACACAACAAATATCATTTAGCGACACACAGTTTTAAAAAGGGAATTTGGAATTATACAAATACTATGTGGTTATAGGAAAATATGTGGCCCTATTTCCCTGAGATAAACCATGTAGTACTTGTTTTATTACACCTCTCCATGACTCAGGAGATGAGGTTGTAGGGAAATCTTCTGATCTATTTCCTTAGGGAAATAGCATGTCTAATAGGAATCAGCCAATGAACTAGCATGGTCATGTTCATGAATATTCATGATATGTAATAAGTTATTCCACTATACTTTATCTCGTCTGAAGTATGAAGTGACAACGCGCGCGTACACCCAGTGCCGCCTTTGAGTTGCAGTGCGCTTGTGCTTTACCTGCGCGCGCGCTGAAAGTCGGCTCAATGTATACGCCCGCGTTGCCACTTCATACTTCGAGCTGGACAGAGTATAGTAGGGATGGGCAAGTTGCAACTTTTTTTTTTTAAATCGAGTGGATTCTGTGGCCATTTTGGCTCCTGAAAAAGAATCTAGCAAGCTTTTTTACTGAAGATAAAGTTTTGGGTTGGTTCCATGGATTTTAAGTTTTGTAGATAAAGTCAATGGGATTTTGAGGTTAAATTAGTTATTTACCAATATTTGCCACATACAACTAATGACAACCACATAACATGCACATGTGCTAGGTGTATTGCCTCCCTTTGTAATACCATAGGTTTCCAAAATAACCAAGTTCATGATTGTCAAGAATAAAGGAAAAATGTCTTTACCTTGCAGAGGGCATGTAGTCACTCATTAGCACACTACAACTTTCACCTACTGGTTTAAATTATAGAAACAGGAATACACCTCTTTACACACAATGAGTTGCCTGCTACTATATATGTGATCCACTTCTACAAAACCAGGAACAAGTCACAGTGACCAGTCATATATTTCTAAATCCCCAGTTTATTCATCTTTAACAACAAAAGCAAGTATGACTTTAGTTGCCTTTATATACACTAATTCCTCTAGCCAAGTGATGGATTTCAAGTCTGACAAAAATTATGTATCCCACATATGATACTCAAGATATAATTTGCTTTTAAGCACTTGTACCTGAAGTAGACAAAAGACCGGAATGCTAACAGTTACCTGTGCTTTACATAGACAAAAGACTGGAATGCTAACAGTTACCTGTGCTTTATGTAGACAGTTGTCTGCCCACTTTGGTTGGGTGAATTTGAATAGCAAGGCATAACAAATAAGGTCTTGAACCTACTGATTGATATCTTATGTGATTAACTGGTATTCACAACAACCTTCATTGCAAAAAGGGGTGTTTGTCACTGTGACTTGTTCCCGGGTTTGTAAAAGTGGGTCACATATGTTTATAATAGTACCACACATGTACATGCTGGTATGAAAACACCCCAATATCATTCACCGGTATTAGCAAGTTATGTAACTGGTTGCAAAGGCTTGACCTTACAACAATAGACTCCTTCAATCTTCACTCACTCACTCACAAACTAGTAGTCTTGTTTTGGTTGTTCTGTGCATTGCTTGCCTCCATTGAAGAGAGTTTTGGAAAAAGTGTAGTTTGCCATGAGCCAATAAATTTGCTATTTTTTCTTTGACAATTTTGCCTAAACCTATAAGCACCTATTGGTGAGTTTCTAGCAAAATCCAGGATGAAGATCATGTTTGTTTTTTATTTTCCAAAAGTAGCAGAAAAGCCCCATAGACTTCATGTACAAAACTTAAACTCCACGGAACCAACCTTAAAATTGATCTTGAGTGAAAAGCTTGCCTGATTCATTTTCAGGAGCCAAAATGGCCATAGAATATGCTCGTTTTACAAAAGATTTGTAAAAAAAGTTCATACTTGCCCACCCCTAGTTGCATCAGCGGTTCTCAATTGGTTTTACTGAAGGGCTTCATTTAAAGTTTGTTAATAATTGGAGGGCTATATGAGATGGGCGATAGAGCGCTATATGTGTAGCGAGTGGAGCATTCTCATGGCGTGGGGTCCAGGGGGCTGTATTAGGGCCCTGGGGTGGTCCAGGGGCTTTGCCCATGGATCCTCTCCAGTCTTTGCCATTTCTGGTGGCATCAGGGTGGCAATTCTTGTTACTTTCAGAGAAAATCAAAATCTCAAATAGAGTAATCTACTTACATATGTTGAGCTCAATGACTAGAATGGGCTTTGTTTTCCTGAGCAAGTTCCTTGAACTCTACTTTAATTTCTGCTGTATATCAAAAAGTTGAGGTTTGTTAATGCTGCCAACTATCTATGTCCAACTGCATCAAGTTTTGCAGAAGTGAGATACATTTCAAAATACTCCTTCAAACTTTTAAAGCTGTGCAATTCAAATCTCCTGATTACCTATCTTCATATTTTCAACCTCGTACTCATAAGTCCACTTACACACTTCACTCAGATTCTGCAATCTCCTTTGGTATTCCTCGTTCCAAAAAGAAAGCTGGTGATCGTGCCTTTTCTATTGCTGGGCCTCACCTTTGGAATGAGTTACCTACCAACATCCGTGGTCTTGATAGTTTATCTGCCTTTAAAAGTCTTCTTAAGTCGCATCTTTTTCCTAGCTCTTAGTGTTTCTTGCCTTTTTTCCCCTGTCAGCACCTTGCCTACTTTGTAAAAGGCACTCTATAAGTCTTATTATTATTATCAGTGGGTTATTGTCGATCATCACTTTGGTGTCTTGGGAGATGTACAGATAGTCATGGAACTTTTTCAGTTATTGCCCACTTCAAGGCCAGGAAGTCAAGCGTGTGGGCAGGATATTTGTTCCTCTCTGAGCAGTTCAATCCTCTACTGGCATATGCTACTGGTCTGAGCTTCCCATCATGGTTTTGTAGGAGAACAACACCCAGACCATCTCTATTGGTATTCACATGTACAACAAATAGTTTGGTCACATCAGCATATGCCAATACAGGTGCAGATGTTAATTTCTTTCTAGAGACTGAATGCTGCTGTTTTGCATTCATCTTATTGTCTCCCCAAATGGTGATCTGGGGTTTATGGATGTAGGACTCTTTTCCTTTGGGTTACCACCTATTACAACATGCAGTGGTCTTACTATGCTGGAATAACCCACAATCATCTGTACTAGCCAGCAAATCCTAAAAATGATCGAAGCTCTATTACATTCTTAGGGTGTGCCAATGTCTGAAGTGCTGCTAATTTTCTCAGGGTCTGTTGCAATGCCATCTTTTGAGACAATGTGGCCTAGATATTTAACAGACTGACAGCATGCTTGACATTTTTCAGGGGAGATCTTCAACCCAAATTCATTCAGTCTGCTGAAAACTTTCTCCAGCCTTCTCTCCATTTCCGGTAGGTCATTAGCAAAGATGATCGAGTCATCCATGTATACCGGGACGTCCAGTAAGTTCAGTCTGCTGAAAACTTTCTCCAGCCTTCTCTCCATTTCCGGTAGATCGTTAGCAAAAATGGTCGAGTCATCCATGTATACCAGAACCTCTAGTACGTTCAGTCCTGAGAGACACTTTTCCATAAGTCACTGTAAAGTTGCAAGTGCATCCTTAAATCCTTGGGGCATCCTCTCAAACTGGTAAAACCTAGAGAGCAGGTAAATGCTGTCTTCTCCTTGTCACATTCTCTCATTGGTATCTGGTAAAACCTGATTTTAAGTCTATACCATAAACCACTGGCTGCCTGTGAGACTGTCAATGGCCTCTTGGATAATGGGGACTACATATTGATCGGGAACGGTCCTGGTGTTCAGAGTGCAATAATCAACACACATTCGCAGTTCTCCTGACTTCTGAAGCAGCATAATATGTAACACATTTGGTGAGTGTGACTTGATGATGATCCAATTATCCAAAGGTTCTGAAAGTGAAACCATAAGTCCTCAAGGTCAGCTGGAGGTATCGATCTTTCTCGGAAGGGCTTAGGGTAAGTTAGGTTGATCTGATGCTCTGCTTGGTGGGTTAAGCCAAGATCCCATTCATGAGATGCTACTTTTGTGGCATTCTTTCTAAAAAGGTCCAGGAACTGGTTCTCCCATTCAGATGAAATAGGACCCCATTGGAAAGGAAGATCCTCCATGTTGCTAAGTCCTTGATGTATTCCTGCAGAAGTAGATCATAAGTAAGAAAAAAAAAAAAAAAAAAAAAAAAAAAAAAAAAAAAAAAAAAAAAAAAAAAAAAAAAAAAAAAAAAAAAAAATTTCTGGTCTTGTTACGGAAAAATCCAGTAACTTTATGCAGCTGTCCATGTAGCATGACCATCTTCTTCCGGGAACAAAGGTGTAGGTTCCCCAACTTGCTATCATTTCCTATCCTTTCATTACCTCCACGATACTGATATATTTGTTGGCAAAAAGGATTGATCTTCAAGGTCTGAAGGAAACAATTTCCACCTAAATCCTTGCACTTCTCCAGCATCCTCTTCAAGAGAGCTGAGTTGGTTCCCAGTGTAACTGGAGGAGATTCTCTATTGTGGTGGTCTGGCACCACAAGAACCAGAGTCAGAAATGGCTCATCAAGGCACAAATCATCTGTTGTCCAGCCTAAATACTTGTCTGGCTCCGGCACGATACAGGATTAGGTCCTTTAGTGGATGCAGGGGTAGATTTAGCTCTTTAAACACTAAGTGATGAGAGCCCATCAGATCCAGACTGGTATTTTACTTTGAAGGTTGTTGCACTTTAATATTGGGTTATGGAATGTGGGCCTACTGACTCTGACCTGACGCAGAGTTGCCCAGCCTTTGGCGTCTGATGTAGTTTCCCTGTTGTATTATAAATCTGACCAGTTTTTGCTTGACCAGTGCATAATTTGTCTTCTGAACACTTCTTTTGGATGTGTCCATCTTGTCCACAATTGAAACAAAATCTAGGCTTGCCTGTATTGATAGCTGATGGTAAGTGTGGCAGAGATGGATCGGGTTCAGCTGCTGTGGCTGTACCTTTACTAATAGCATGAACTTTGGATTTGGTCTCATGCTGTTGGTGTAGTTTTTCTGACTGGATTTCCAAAGATTGTATATGCTTTTGTACTTCAGCATTGTGATCTTGAAGCAGTTTTTGCTTGACCAGTACATCCTTTGTGTCTTCTGAACACTTCTTTTGGATGTGCCCATCCTGTCCACAATTGTAACAGAATCTGTATTGATAGCTGATGGAAAGTGTGACAGAGATGGATTGGGTTCAGCTCAACGACGTAAATATAACCCAGACCCGAAGATTCTCCCGAAACAGCGTAACCAAAATCGAGGTGCCCAAAAGTATTATAATGAGCATACGCACTTTATTATCATAGTTATGAGCACGCGGTATTTTACGTTCGTCATACTTTAGCGAATGAAAACAACAATAACAACTGATGCCACATGCTATCACTCGGACTCAAATATCTCTTTTCCTAAGCAAAATTAACAGGGGTCATCGGGAGACTTTTTGTGCATTAGGAATGCAGGAATCTTTTAGATGCATGGTTTCTTCCATCGATTGATTTTCGCATAATTATTGCAGAAAAATCGGCCGATTAGACAATGGAACACTGGGGAAATGCAACACTGATAACATAACGCGTGACGCACAGATTTTTATATGCGTGTGCTTGCGCACCAACAGTGACGTCGCGCGTGTGCTTGCGCAACAACGGCCACGGCGCGCTGAGTGTGAGAGAAAGCGGTTACGGGCTTGGACTATTCCATAATACACGCGATTCACTACTTCCTCTTTACATTTATAATCTCTATGGAGAATGGGCATATAGAGAATGCTGTAGCATACAAATCATAATCTTTGTAAGCCTATATGGCAAGACTTCCTCCAAAGGTGTTCTGATTTTTGCAGGGATAATAGCACTTGTAAGTCCTACTGCAAACAGCTGTTTGACCCCATGCAAATTTCCCTCTTTTATTTTTAGAACAATTTTAAGCATGGCGACACAGTTTGACAAATGATATATACGAGGGACATGCAAGAGCTCTTACTCTGGTAAAAATCAGAAAAATTCCATTGCGGGAATCTTGTCCATATAGGCTTACAAAGGTCACGATTTGTTTGTTATAACGCCCTCTATGTGCCCATTTTCCATAGAACGACGTGTAAACTAATTTTTAAGAAAAATCATAATTTGCTGCATGAAATTTCGTAAATTTACACAGGATGTAGTTGGCTTATGGAACATACTCAAAATCATTGTCAAATGTGTCGCCATAGATATTTTTGGTTTTATTTTGTTTTGTCATAATTAAATGAGACTTTTCAAACAGCTGTGACTGATATCAGTTGTGACATTGTGTTGCCACTGCTTATTGTTCTAAAAATAAAAGCCATTTGCATTGTGAATCCAACAACTTGTGGCCTGTACTAGTTCCTATAATTCATCCATTGGTACTTAAAAACAACTTGCAGTGTATTATAAAAATGTTTAATGATATCATTTATTTCCATAAAAAATATGGTATTGATCTAATTACCCAATATAACAGAATTGCTTAATATGGATATGCATGGTACATGCCATTGAAGTTAAGGGACATTAGTTTGTTGCATGTAAAATCATATGCAAATGTATTTTTACATCGTTTTTTTAAATTGCCAATGTACGGCTATACATAAATGAGTGTTTGACAGTAATGTATAATGAGCTTAGATGGAACTTTCATTCGTGTTCTCAGTGTTTGTTTACAAAAGTAATGATTGTATTAAAGAATATCAGTGCACGCCTGTTTGGCCTATTGAGTTAATATTTTTTTTTATTACCCAATTAAACTAGGGCCGTATTCAAAATGACCATATGGATATAAACTGACGTCATCCACTTACTTAAATATCGATCGATTGGATGATCCACCGCGTGTTTAATTCATCATAGGGATGCGTCGATATTTTGAGCGAATCGCGATCATTTCGGTGGATATTTCGATATATAGGTGGTGAATACTAATTTATTTTTGTGTTCTACTTAGGAAAGGACATTTATATGACCTGTAATCTTTTACATCTTTGGTAATAAGATAACTATATGTACAACAAAACGGTGTCCGAATAAAAAGCCTTGGCCCAAAATGTATGTGAATTTAGTCTGATTTAGTTAAAATAGCCCGGCCATGTTGTAAATTGGATCCTAGGTGGCTCTAATTTTACTACTATATGCTTGAATTAGCCCCTTGAGTTGTCCCGTATATTCATAAGGATAGTGAGAATGAACTGCAGTAAGTTAAACACCAATACTGTCGTCTGCATCCAAGCTCCTACACTGGCGCCAAAATGGGAGAATTTAGTCCTAATGAATAAAATAGTAAAAAGAGTTGAAATGCTAATGCAATTTAGAAGTCCAAACCTTTGGCTATAAGTGTTTACTCAATATATGCCTATATTAGCTATGAGTGGTATTGCAGTAATCGATGAGATGGGGCCGAATCAACCGAAATCAATTTAACGACAAAAACGTCGTCAGCTTAGATTTTTTGCATAGACCGCAAATATGTAATTTCGGATAACTGACTAAAATACCTACATGTAAACAAATTTAGTCCAATTTGCTCTATTTTCATTAATATTACCTATAATACGCTATGAGTGGTATCGCTGTAATCGGTGAGATGGGCCCAACAAACCGAAATCAATTTCACAACAAAAAATGTCGTCTGCTTAGATTTTTGGCGCAAAATATGCTAATTTATGATAAATGAGCTAAAATAAGCTCCATGAACAAATTAGTCAAATTGGCTCTATGTGTGGGGTTTCACTAATTATGCCTATATAAGCATAGTGGGGTATCGCATAACGGTGAGGTGGCGAACCAACCGAATCAATTAACGACAAAAATGAGTCCTGCTTAGATTTTTGCTGCCAAAATATGTCATTAGATAAATGAGCTAAAATGTGCTACATATGTAAACAAATTTAGTCAAATTTGGCGCTATTTTCACTAATGTAGCCTATATACGCTATGAAGTGGTATCGCCGTTCGTTGAGATGGCCGAAAAACCGAAATCAATTAACCGACAAAATGTCCGTCTGCTTAGATTTTTTGGGCCAAAGTATGTGAATTTGTCTAAGTGAGATAAAAAAAATAACATGCTACGTGTGCAATTATTTGGTTATATTTCGACTAAGTACTAACGGCTACCTACCTAATTTAGCCATACTGGTATTCGGATAATCTTTTTTTTTGACTGCCCCGCCCCGTGGTTATACTGATATTTATCGTGTTTGAAATGCTAGCCTTGCTAGTGTAATTGTAGGCCTACTGGTTCAAGTTCAACCTCAATGACTTTTCGACTATCAAATGCTCTGTTGTTGACATGGTTTACTTCATCATGACTCGCCAGGTCGGCCCGTGGTGTGCATCAAATCAAAGCGCACCATTCACACCCCCGATTTTTTCATGTTTTTGGTTAGTCCCATAACTGTCCAGTCAAATATGATTTATTCAACCCTGGTCAATTTATGTTTCCCTTTATAAAACAATATTAGCTTGTTTTTTCCGTATGCTAGCAATATACGTTCTACGCCAATTTGATATCTGTAGACCTTCTTGTACTGGCGGTACCGGTCAGTTCCAGCCGCCGACCGAGCACATCAATTTACTTTGAGGTTCATAGGCGGCGTTTCTTTCTTTGGTCAAAAAAAAATGCGATAACTAATAATCCGCGGACTCCCAATGTGCATGAAAAATAAGCTATTTCAGCCATGAGGGGTGATTTTGCAAAATAATAAAACATACCTTTCAAACAGCCCGTGAGTGCCATTCACACCGAACGAAACAAAATATTTTAAACTTGCAACCGGAATAGGCTTAAAAGTTGAAGGATCAGTCTCTAATCCTCATAAGTTTATTTTTTGCAACTGAGATATTGTCAGAAAATGAAGAAGCAGGAGTGTTTTTTGCAAGATAAGACTCGCCATTCAGTTACTGTTGTAGTAAGTGTCTAAACGGACAGTTAGTAATGACAAAATATCGTTTTTGTCCTTAATAGGTTGATTTCAGTCTTATCACTTGCAGCGAGTATTCGGATAATCCATTCTGTTAACATGCGAAAACCGGATTTTTGATGATTTTACGATTTCTGATATGCAAATCACTAATAGTGCCTTTAAATTGGTTCTGCTAGGTGGGTGTTTACAATCCACAGGGGTTTGAATGTTTGAATCATTCCCATAGCCATTCCAATGTGTCTATACTGTACATATACAAAACATGCAGTTACTCGGAATAAAAGGCCTTCCCAGAAGGTTAAGATTCACAAGACATTTCATGATCATGCTAAAAATTCCCTAAGGACTAATGCTTTGTGGGGTAAAATGAGTGTAAACGTCCATGGTTTTTATTGTTAAGATAGGGGTTTTGTGAGATCACATGAACCTTATGGGGTGTGAAATTTCCCAAAATGGTTGCACTTGTGCGGATGTGCCTCAAAACTACCTCTGGTCTACAAGTGTATAATTGTAGGTGGCACAGTGGAATTAGTTAATAGGATATTGATGTATGGTCCATTTGTGAAATACAGTGCAACAACATCAAATAATTCAAAAAAAAAGTTTTTTAAACTGGCCGAATTTTGGTAGTATTTGAAATAAAAATATATACTAAAAACTAAAAAATTACCGACTGGAAAGCAGTAGATGGTGGCAAGGTTTACACAATGAGTTTCACAACATTATGAATAGGGTCATAATGTGTGTATTAAAATTTCACTAACATGTTCCTCACGTTTCCCAATTAAAGAACATTTAGTTTTATTTGGTTGTAGTTCAATAGGAATAGTTCCAATGCAAAATATCTCCAGGTCACAATGGGTAAATCAGGTAAAATTAAGAGTAAAATTTAAAATAAGTGTTTTTTTACTATTTTACAATGATGTGAAATCATGTAGTGTAGTGTACATTATAAATACACGTTTAATAAAAATGTCTGACATTTTTTATTAGAAATGACAAAATATGCTGAGTGTCATGGGCCCCCTATGGAGGTACAAGGCAAAAGCTGGAAGTCACAAACTGAACTTTCGAACACAAAATTCAGTATTTTTGATCAACTTGAGGACAGTTTTTAAAAAAAAATCGGACCCGGTTGTAAATTTTGTACCTAGGAAACTTGTGAACAATAGCATTCAATTGTACAGTCATAGATAGGGGAAAAAAAAAAAAACTACCTTTTTAAAGCTTAGCAATAGTGACTAAAATGGACATATTTTAATTCGAACACTTTAAATTTTTCCCATCTACAAAAACTCTTCCCCTTATTCTCCACTTTTCCATTGTACAGCTTTCTTAATTATTTTTTACTATAATTATTCTGATATCAAAATTATACCAATAGCATTGCATATTTATTTGGATCAAAACCTAAATTCCACCTTCATGATGTCATTTGTCTTAACATACACCCTCAATTCCATTGATATGAAAAACCAAGTGCAAAAAAGATTAACCCAGGATTGCTCCACCAGACATCGTCGTAGTGTAGCGAGCATAGCTGCCAAGTATCTAATGTGAAGCACCTTAGGTTTATTGCCATTTGGTCTAATCCCATTTGGTCTAATAGCCATTTGGTCTAACTTCAATTGGTCTAAACCCATATTGTCTAATACCAGTTTAAAGTTACTATCAGTGATTTGTTGAATCAGAAAATCGAAAATAAATCATCAGAGATCTGATTTTTGCATGTTTGTAACACGAATAGCTATCCTAACATACCCTACAAGTGCCAAGTTTGAAAGCAACCTGATGGGGACAGAATCTGATATTCTAGTCATCATCCGCATGGACAATTTTTACTATACATAACTGAATGGAGATTTATATCTTTGAACATTGATATTTTCTTCCTCTTCCGTCAACTCCTCAGCTGCAAAATACAACTCAGGGAAATTTACAAACGTCTCCTTCACTTTAAGCTATTCCAGCAAATTTCAAATATTTTGACATTTTTGAGTAATATCCATTTAGTCTAATATCCATTTGGTCTAATGTCCACCTGGTCTAATATATATTTGGTCTAATACCCATTTGGACTAGATGGACATTGGACCGAATGGATATTATACCAAATAGACATCAGACCAAATGGGCATTAGACCAAATGTTTATTAGATCAGATGAATATTAAACCAGATGGATAATTAGACCAGATGGGTATTAGACCACATCGGTTTTAGGTGATATGGATTAGACAATATGAGTTTTAGACCAGATGAATATTATTAGACTACATGGCTATTAGACAAAATGGTTATTAGACTAATTGGTATTAGGCCACTCGGAGGTAGACAAAATGGGCATTAGACCAAGTGGGATTAGAACAAATGGCAAGTCGGCTCACATTATGTCCGGACAGACACCTGCTGTTCATCATTTGCTATGCCCTTCCACTGTTGGACGAAGCCTCAACATGTTTCCATGCTGGATTAAGGTCTACTCTTCCACGCTGGCCATATGCGGGTTGGAAGGGACCCTGGTACCAAGAGTAATGTGTGCAGGTACTAGGTAACAGACCTGGGATGGTCCCCTACTCTTTTCAATAAGGTCTGCAACTTAACGTGCTCAGGAATGACTCCTCTGATACGCAAGACCAACAGCTTTTCATGACTCTCTGAACCATGAGGTGCCGGACACACATCGCATACACCTGCACATTTTACGCAATGGGTGGGAGCAGAGGGTGTATTGAGTCAATCCCACAATGCACCAGTTTTGGGAAATTTCACCTCAATAGGGTAATGTGATCGCACAAAATTCCTATTCTTAAAGACACTATCAGTGATTCACCCGAAAGAGTCAAAATATTTGAAATTTGCAGTAATAGCTTAAAATCAAAGGTTAAGTCTGTATAATTTCATAAGTTATTTTTACCAACTGAAGAATTGCCAGAAAAGGAAGAAAACGGCAGTCTTCAAAGATTTGACTCTATATTGAATTACGTGTTGTAGTAAGTGTCCGTTCGGACAGTAATTGCTAAAATATCGGATTCTATGCTTATTAGGTTGCTTCTGGTCTTATCATTTGCAGGGTATGTTAGGGTACCGGTACTTGTTACAGACATGAATAAATCTGATTTTTGAAGATTTTTTTCGATTTTCTGATTTAGCAAATCACTGATAGTGCCTTTAACACACAAAAAACTTGACTTTTATGCTCATTTTAGCTCACAAAGCATTAGTACTCAGGAAATTTTTAGCATGATCTTGAAATGTCCTGCAGTTCTTAAACTTTTGTAACACTTTTTATCCCTAAGTACTGACTTGTGTTTAGTACAGTGCAGTATAGGCACATTGCAATCATTGTGGAATGGATTTTAAAATGCCCTTGGTGTGGGAGCGAGAGGGAAATTCCATTAATCACCCTTACTTCCAATTATGCAATTCCGACCTTATAGGACTATTTGAGTATGACCAAAAACCCGACTTCGCGGGGCTGAACCAGGGCGGATACCCGATCTTATACTGTAATCTGCTGAGGGTTCAGCGCCTCTTAGACCGCTCGGCCACACTCGACCTCTTCCTGCTGCTAGCCACCTTAAATCCAGAGAGGGTTTCTTATGCATAGTTCAACCCTTCTGCTTGCGTTGAGGGGCAGCAGCTAGATGTGGGATGTGGTGGAGCGGCATGTGATTGGTTGGGGTTTGGGAAGCCTATATCCACCGGTGGACGAAGGTAGGGCACTAATTGAGAAGGGTCTGCAGTTTGTGATGGGAGCCACATGGGGCGGCAGGCTGGAGATGGTCGCAGCCCCTATCAGTGCAATTGCTGTTTGGAACGGAACCACCTCCGGGCGAATCCTATTCAAGGTTTGACCCATTCCTTACGTGGAAGATTGCTACCAGGTGGGAGTTCTGTCCAGGGTGATATTGAATTGGTCTGGTCTTGCGGTATCTAGCAGGCAGTGTTCAGTGTCTGTAAGATGTTGAATGGGCGGGAGATGGAGAATTAGCAGCGTGCGACAGAAAGGTGCGACAATGAGCGGTTCCTGTCTGAGAGTGGTTGTGTGTGATGATTCTTTGGACAGTGTTTGCGCAGGTTTGCGTGTTGTCCAAAGCGCCTATTATTCACCAGTTTATGTGTGTGATGTTTCTCCAAAAGCACTGCAGTGCAATGCCTGAAAGCACTAATAGAAAGCAGATGGAGTGGGACAAAGGCCAGCAGTAATGGTTATCAGGCTCAATGATACTGTGTTCCAGCTTTTGAGCCTATAATATATAGGGTATTGTCATCACGTAGCAAATTAGAGTAGGAAAAAACCAATATTATTTTTCATAAAATAGTCTCTCATGTCTGTCCAATTCTTTGAAAAGGCAGGGATGCAAGTAAGGACATTCTTTGAAAAGTTATGTGGTGGATTTTTGAAATTCATGAGCAGAGTGGCGTTTTGGGGAAGGTTTGTTCGGCTTTTTTGTGTTTTTGGCATGAATTGTGTGGGTAGGCAAAGATTATGCTGAATTAATGTCTATGTCCTATAATGTAGATGCTTGCTGTGTGAAAGCTGAAAGCCATGCGTTATCATTGCTGGCCTAGAGAGGAATTGCATTTGCAGCCTAGTTGATACCACTTGCAGAAATTTAAAGTTTACCTTGCTATATGGTAGTTATGTTATCAACTTCAATTAGCACTCTCAAATTCACAGTTGGGGGGCGGTCTTGGACATTCAGTGGACTAGCTCTATAGTAATAATCAATTTTGGTCTGCACTTGACCTACTTGTTCATGTCAACTTTTATGCTTTCAACTAGCAGGGTTATATGTTTAAGTCAATTTTATAGAGATATTAGCTGAACAATACTGTAGTCAGACTACCGTTTCATCAATCAAACATAACAGAAAGATATCTGTTGTTGTGAAACATATTAAAAAATGTTGAATACTCGCGTATAGAGTTAGTTGTCACAAAAACTATGATCAGGCACTAGCCTTTTTAAATTATGTTCTTATTTAAGGTGCAATTAGATAGTGTAAAAGACAAATGGCTAAATTAATCGATCGTAAATTTTTAAAATATAGTTTATTGTCATATCCAAATCCAAAACATATTTTTACACTTGATTCTTGGAAAAGTGTATTGCAATGTTGTGGAATGTGTTAGTTAGGTTAAAAACCCAACTTTGTCCTGACGTGTTACTCTTTGATGTGTTAACAGAATTAAAAGATAACAAGTTAACAGATTTTGAACAGAGAAATAAACCAAAGATTAAATTAATAGTACATCAGCATCTAATGTACTTTATGGAATCAATCACATTTTAGAGGAAAATGTACTCTATTGAGAGCTGTTATTAACATGATCAAAAGTATGGTGCGGGTTTATTATTTTCCCGTTCTGACCTGTAGCATGCATTGTTTGAAAAAATCAAGTAGGCTATATTGTAACTGCAAATACCTCAAAGCTACTCACATGAAATAATCTGTCTCAAACAAGTCAAAATGTAGATATTGTAGACCTACTCACACACAAGAACATACATTTTAAATAAAATTGAAGTTTTTTTTATTGTGAAGAACCTGTTATAAAAAGTTAAACAAAGTTTTAAAAGTTTTCTTAAAGATGTTATTTTTAATTCATTTTCACCTAAATATAACATGTATTAGGCCTATGTGATATTCCATTATCAGGGGCGGATCCAGGATTTGAAAAACGTCAAAATTACCGGGGGGCTGAAGGGCTAAACTTGTCCAAAATGGGCTGATTTTGCAAGTTTTGCATAATTACCGGGAGGTGCGCACGTCCCCCTCCCTAGATCCACACCTGATTGTCAGGTTATTATCTTATTAGTCAGTTTCATTTGTTTTTTTTTTTTGCAAGAGTTCCATTGTACCCCTCTTCAAAGTTCTACATGCAACAATTAAGGCCATAAATAAAAAAAATTGTTTCCTGTACAATTTTAAAGGGGGTACATATGGAACTCTTTCAGTTTTTTTTTAATATATGGAAGGTTCTTTTCCATAATCAAAAGAAGGATTTTTCCACTGCACTCAGTCAGTCCCTAGCTATGCAGAAATCGGTTCTCTGTGTTTGCAATTATGCATGACTGGTCACTGGTGCTTCCAAGCATAGCAGTATTTTGAATATTCATACATTTTGAACAACATTTTAAAAATCAAAATTACAAACAACTAGTTTCGTCTTAAACCCACAAAGTCATCTTCAGGTTATTTGAACTTTTAATTACATGTAGATTATTTTGTTGTTAACTTTAACAGCCTACAGACCCTATTTCAGAAGTTTTTAATAACACGTTCAGCAACACGTTGCAAAATATTATCTTTAATTGTTTATAATATGTAACTGTGCCAAACCTTGCTTACCACATGTTATATATTACTATGGACCAGTACATAAATAAGTACATTCTTCATCTTCAAAACAATTCATTAATTTTGCTGATATGTTTATTAAAACAAGGGTGGGGTAGCAACTAGTCTCGTAAAAATTAAATCGCATTGTCACTTAACCTAGCTGTGTTGTGTTACTGCTTTTCTATTGACTACCACACAAGCAGGGCCAGGTGAACCAAAGTTCTAGTTCAAGCCTGCCAAAGACTTCATAAACCTGTTTCAAACACCACCGCGCAATGTGTGCATGACCGCAGTCGAGTCCATTGAAACCGTTGAAAACGTACCTTAGAAACGTTAGGGGTAATCGCAAATTTCGAATGTTGTTATAGAGTTGAGTAAAACAATTTGGATGTGAATGACGTATGCCCCTTGAAGGGTTATCGCCAACAAAAAGCTGTGGCTTGCTCTCACCATACCAAGGTGCAAAAGAATTCACAGTGTTTAAAGGTGAAACAAGAGATTCAAATAAACAGGTGTCCCTAAAAATGTGAAAATTTGATTTTTGCCCTAATGTAAAGCTTTCCATCAAAACTGTCCCCATCTTAAAGGATTAAGCTGAGAAACTGTTCTTTGGTACAACAAATTGTGAAATCTAATTGCGTATAGGAGGAAATACGATATTCAGGCTATGTTTTATTGAAATTAAGCAAGGTCAAAATATTTTTTTTCTCTTTAAGACATTTCTGTATCCAATACAAGGTAGATATCTATGAGTGTTGAATCTATATTGAAATTTATTTGTGTTTTGACCCGAGTGTGACACCTCTTGGGTGCCTCAAAATCTCCTATTGTTTGCACTTTAAGTAAAAACATAAAACAGGGGGGTTGGGGTGTAGATGGAAAAGGGCAGTTCTGACATCCTTAAAAAAGGGTTACCATTTTAAAATTCTCATTTTGGTTCTCAGAGAATAAAATATCGATTGGTATTTTTCTGGAACATACGATGAGGTGTAGTGATCATTCAAAATAAAATTTAATTATTCAACCCAATCATTAATAATTACGTCAATTACAATTGTTTGAGTCTCGATTTAAATTGTTCAGTCAGTTTGTAAAAAGAGTGGACTAAAAACTCTCGCAATGAACAGGATCATGAAAACAGAATCGGGCGATGGACTTCATTATCGAGCTACATAGCGACTGACTGCACTTATTCTAATCTTCCATTACAAATAGTATAATGAACGAAAAACATGTTTGCTTGCAAACACCAGGGCAAAAACTTAGAATGCATAGAATGTGTCTGTAGGCAAGGGAATATTTTTGGTTCTGGGTACATGTAGCTAAAAAAAAACCAATTGTAACGTCATATAAAGTTTACATGGCCACTCCATGATGGGCATTGATATAAGCCTACATACTTGAAGCCAATCAAGTGAAAATTAATTTATAAAAACAAAGTAAAGATCAGAAGTAGTGTGGATATTTTTGTGGGGTATACATCATATTTATTAGTTAAAATTAAGTATGACATGAAACGGAGTAACCATTTAATATTGCAATTGGATTACAGGCGCTGGTATTATCATACATATAAAAACAACATTTTGGCGCTTCAGTCTTCATCTCAGATGGGAATCATACTTGGATAAGATAGATGCCAAAAACCTGGCTTTATTAAACAAAATTGTATTAAGGTGCATTTCTCTATGTAAATATAATAAAGGTACTTTAAAGGATGTTGTTGTTGTTTTGAATGGATCATATTATAGGCTACTTGAATTCATTGCAGCTCTGGTTTGTAGAAAGCTATAATTGCACCAGGATGGAGGTACAGCATATTCAGCAGTGGCTGTAGACCAGAGCCAGGGAGGGGTAGGGAGGTGGTGCAAAGAGTGGTGGGCTTAGCACCCTGTTGAAAGATCTAGAAAGGGTGGCACAGAGAGATTCCTCAAAGATGAACTTTGCACATACTAACTAGATGATGCTGCCGATAAGTGAAGCTTGCCGATCGCAAGTTCACTCCCAGTATTAAGTTGGTGTAGGATTTGGGATTGTATGGCAGAGGGCGCTAGTGAAGGGTTGATTTGAAGCCTTTTTGGTGTTAAGAGGGAGGCAAAAGCAATGGTCTTGGCTCGCTCAGCTTGAACCCCAGGGTTGAGATATGCTGCCAAGTAGGGCCAATCTGCAGTAAGTGTACTTTCTCCTTCAGTCCAGTTTTATGTCGAGTGAAGAGGGCAAGAGCTAGTCGGCATAGCCTGTGTCTAGATGTTGTTTGACGGTAAATCCATGAGTTGAACATCATGGGAGCCAGTACTGATCCTTGTGGGTCTCAACGGGGGGGGGGGGGGGGGGGGGGGTCTCGTAGGTAAACGACAAACAGCCGCTGGATATGGAGTCGCCAAAATCATCGTCTGGTCTAAATTGACCCTTTTTGACACAATGGATAATTATGAACTGGTTTTCACAACAATACTGTATTTTCTACAGTAATCGGTGTTGATTTGAGTTGTGGTATAATTGGGGTAACGCATCCACCGATGGTGCTAATAGTCCGTGGATAAGTAGTCAGCTCTCCGCGTGAAATTCGGACATCGTATGGATTTTTGCAACTTTTGTTTAGTCATTCATAATTATCGTATAATCAATGGTTTGTTTTGTGTCTGCCGCCTGGGTTTTTATGTGACTTTCGTCTGGCTTCTTCAACACTTGCACACCAAGTCGCGAAGCAAAGAAACGTGGGGTATTTGCCGGGGTATTTGATTGGCGGTTCTGCTGTACGAAAAGAATTCTGGCGACATGCAGACATGAATATTTGATTAAATATGGCCGAAAATATGGCCGGGGTCATTAATGCAAGAAGGGGGTATAAGTTCGGGTCCACTTATTGAGTCCTGGGGAAGGTCCCTACCCAAACAAAATGGCCCCCCCCCCCCAGAGGTGGACTCCGTTCATCAGACGACACAGTTGGCATGCTTTCACCCATCATGGTCTTAAAAAACGAAGCTATGATTTACAAGCGATGTATATATGAATGTACAAGGCGAAGTGGCGTAAACCAGGCGGGGGGGAGGGGGGCAGGATCAGCCCCCCCCTGACGACTTTGGCCGGGAAAAAAAATTGCCAAAATCATGCTTAATCAAGCCGTTTTTTTAGCCTCTGAACCGGACAAAATTGGCCTTTGACCCCCCTGAGAGGGAAAATTTCCAAGACTGAAATTTGCACCCTCAGAGCGGGAAAGCCGTACCGCCAACTGGTACAAGAGGGTGACGATCCAGGGATTGGTTTACTGAGAAGCGTCAGTGTAAAGCCGGGTGCCATTACGGTGGTCATTGCTGCAGTTAAAAGTTCCCCATGAAATACTTTTTCTTTCTATGTGCCCATTTTCAGCACTGGGCGATATTCTGGTTTTGAAAAGAAAATGGTCCCCCAAAAAAAAACGAAACTTTTAGGCGATTATTTCCTATATGTTTCTACGGGCACCCAAAAAACTTTTCACCCAAATTTGTACTTAACTTAATAATAAATGTGCATTTTTCACACCACAACATTATCCACATAACAGTGCTTCAAGGCCGCTGTGCAATCTGCAGCAGCCTGAAAAGCGCTCAGGCACATCAGAGGGATACCATAATTAAGCAGAAAAGATTTATGCCAAGAAGCGCGATTTTAGAAGCGGAGGGGAACCGGGTAGTAAAGTACCCGGAGAAAGCCCTGGAAACGAGTAGGGACCGAGAAACAAATCACTTACATCACCGTGAACTTAGCCCCAAACGGGATCGAACCGGGACCTCATTGGGAAGGCGAGGGAAAGATACGCTGCGCCAAACCCGTTTCCCCATAAATTTGGTGTCCGTCCCCCTGTCTGTATGTGGACCGTTCAATATGGGTAAGAGCACCCTCCACGGTAAGTCTTTGAAAAAAACTAGCACCACCTGGGAAGGGGTTTTGAATTTGCTGTTGCTGTTAGGTTGGCAGGTTCCTACCCCCCCCTGCGATTTTTTTTAAATATTTTTGATTTTTGATCTCTGCTTAATTTAAGTTTACATACCATGTACATACACAGGTATGGTTTAAAAGGGCATTAGTGATCACACTCGTCCCCCCCCCCATTCCCTTACTTAAAAAAAAGTTGAGGCATTCTATATCATCTGAAACGGTTAGCCTTATACCATGGGACCTATCTACAGCCAAATTTAAGTTGTATCGTAAGAAATTACAAATTGTAATTTCTGTCTGTAAAGTGGACAGAAATTGACCAGCAACCAGTGGACTATGGGACCATGGATGGAAACAAGCAATTGCTAATAACTTAAAACCGCAAGATCGGGATCAACTCAATTCGGAAAGCCTTTCTAGAGGATTAGGGGACACAAGAATAAACAATATGGAGGGTGCTGATCCAAAAAGGCACCTTTAATAAAAAACATAAACCTTTCCACATTTTGATGTTGTTGACACCCTATTATTAATAAAGGGGATCTTTACAACAGTTTCGTGTTCGGGCATCTATCCACCTTTGAATACAAGTGGTTCCCCCGTGCAAAATTTTCAAAATATTTTCATCTTTCGGGGTAGCATCACTGATAGTTGTCTTTAATCCATAACCCCGATGGATTCTGAAATAATGATTTATTCCCCCAATATCTTCAGGGATATTTACCGGGGGATGGGGATATATTACTAAGATCCACAAATAAATAAAGGGCAGGGTCATGAAAAAATTGGTATGAGTGTGATCAGCATTTTGGACGACCCCCCCCCCCGGCAAAGTAAAATGACAGTCCCCTTATGCAAAAATTCTACAATAACAATATTACTTCAATTAAACTCCCATATTGTACATTTTCATTTCAATAAATAAAAATATATTAATCCTCATAGCTGCGGGGTTTCATGGTTTCATCATGCCGATTCAGATATCGCTTCGGCGGAGGGCAAGGACATTGGGGGCGAGTTGATCACGGGCCTGGTTCATGGCGGAATTGTTTTTGTCCATTGATCGATCCCTCACGTTCGTGGCATGGGAGGAGGGTTTGTGCTTATTGACGGTGATTGTTCAATCACTGCACCGCACTTCAGTGTAAAGTGCAAGATTAACTTCAAGGTACACCAGTAAACATGGCTATGTTAAACGCGAAAAAACGCATTCATTAATATCACAGACAATGCTGGGGATGAATTAGTCTCGGCCAACACTTAATAATCGGCCACCTTGTTAACTGCAGGTTAAACATGCGGTTTCATCCTTAACGTTGCCGAATTCGTAGCTGTGGCAGAATACTAAAATTATCCAAAGCTGTATTTGAGTTGGGTTTTTCAATGATGGCGACTGTGAAATTGCTATTGAATTCAATGATATGTGGGCAAAATTCGGAAGATCGACATTGGGCATTGTGGTAAGCCTAGACAAAATCTCTCCCGCCGCGAAACGTTGCAACACCCGCTAAGGGTAGGTATGATCATCCAACATTCATAGCTAGATATTTTTAGTTGATAATGCTTTCACTGCACCCAGATAATTTTGGTTTCACATAAAAAAAAGAAGGGGTCATCGTGATATGGTAGGTCGTTATGAACCAAGTTATGGGCAAAAGTTTGTTGGTGGATTTTGCTATAAAATGTGACGCATGCAGATTGCTTGTTGAAAAAAACCTGATGAAAATGTAGCTGATACCTGTTTATAGGGACTTGTTTGCCATAGTGCTAAAAAGCGTTAGAGGTGGGTGGAAAAGGCAAATAGTTTTTAATAACTTAGACATTGAATGAAAAACGATTTTTAGGCTAAATCATTCACAGAAGCATAGCTTTCCAACTTGGGTCACAATTTTTATGGGATGTCTTTGGCCGCACCAACAAAGCCCCCAATGGGCATACAATAGATCGGCCGCGCCGTATAGTTCCTATAATAAGACTCTGAATTTGAGCGTAATTTGTGTAGTGTTGGGGCGGGTATTTGTCCTAGAGATTTGCTTTTGTGTCATTATTGCGTATTTTTTTTTCTTTTTCCTTAAAAAAGTCAAAGGATATTCGCAAGACCGGCGTTGTGTAGTACAACTTCAACAACGGAGGTAATAATGAAAATGTTCGGGCTCATGTAGCTGAGTCATTATCAATCTTTTGATTTCACATGTACGGAAGTCCACCCTCATTTCTAGTACTGCCGAATAAATAAGTCAAATCGGGTAGGGTGCACGAATCCGACAAGACAAGATATCTCCAAAATTACAGACTTACTTAAATATTTATTTTCATCCAAAAAAAAAGAAGTTAGGAGATACATAATCAGTACAAAGTAGTGCGTGATAATAATGCGGCCATTAGGTTATTTTATTAGTGTAATTGACTTCGACGCAGCTCTGCGTCGGCAAAGTCCATACTTAATTACAGTGCCTTGATGCTACGGTTTCAATTGCATAATGGCTTTACGTCGTGCCGACCACCAATGTCAAAAACGAAGTAAAGGGTCCCAGGACTAGGCGTTGGGTGGAGAACTGTTCACGAGTTAGGCTATTTAATCGTACGGACAGTCGTGCTGAGAAGAACGCTCTTGTACACTCCATCTATCTTCCTCAAGTCAGTGACGTAGTGCGTTCGACAGTGTTTTGCATGTTTTTTTGCATCACCTTTGTACGCGCGCGTGCGTAGGTCGGCACTTAGAATCAACGCTCGCGATTAAATGCTGCGGACTATAATAGCTAAAGTACTATGCATAAACCACTGACGTCACTGACTCGAGGAAGGATGGATAGCACTATATTCACACCACCGCTTGACGTCACACATACACAAACAAAATCCATGGCAGGGCTGTCAAAACTCCAAAATTGCTGAATTCGTATCCTGTGGCAGTTAAATTCTTTCCTAAATGCGTATGAGTTGGTTTTTTCAATGACTGTCGACCTGTTGACTGCATGAATGTCACTGAATGTGCAAAATTCGGAAGTCTGACATTGACATTGTGGTAGCATAGTACAAAATCTCTCCGCCGCGAAAAGTGCAACACCGCTACGGTAGTAAATGATCATACAACATTTCATATTAGATATTTTTCGGTGATAATGACTTTCCTGAAAGATATGTTCAATAAAATAATGACGGGTCAAGTTGATGTAGGTCGTTATTGAGCCCAAGTTCAGTTATGGGCAAACGTTTGTCTGGTGGATGTGTCCTAAAAATGTGACCGTAGTGCAGATTGCTATGGTGAAAAAACCTGAAAAGGTCGCTGAGTAACCTGTTTTATAGACTTGTTTGCCATATTGCTAAAGAGCGCCCTCTTCTAGGGGGGTGGAAAAGAGCAAATAGTTTAATAACTTAGAAATGTGGGAACTGAAAACACGATTTCTTAGGCTTAAATCATTCACAGAAGAATAGTTTCCAACCTGGGTCACAAATTTTTTGGATGTATAGCGCCACCACACAAAGCCCATGGGCCTACTACTCGGAGCCGCCGCGATAGTTCCTATAAAAAAAGCCTGAATTGGAGCGTAATTGTGTAGTTTTGGGGAGGGTGGTGTATTTGTCCTAGAGAACTTTGCTTTTGGTGTCAGTTCATGGGAGTCAGTCTAAGGCAAAGAATAGTCGCACGACCGGCGTTGTGTAGTACAACTTCAACAGCGGAGTCATACTGAAATTTCGGGCATGTCAGATGAGTCATTATCAATCTTTTGCATTTCACATTTACGAATCACCCTCATTTCTAGTATGACGACATTACATAAGTCAAATCGTGTAGCACGAATCCCGACAAGAATATCTCCAAAATACAGACTTAATATTTATTTTCATCAAAGAAACAGAAATCAATTGCAGGAGATAAATAACAAGTACAAGTAGGTGCGTGATAAATACTGCGGCCATTAGGGTTATTTTTAGTGTAATTGACTTCCGACGCAGCACTGCGTCGACAAGTCCATACTTAATACAGTGCTTGATTGCTACGGCTTTTCAATGCATTATTGGCCTTTACGTCGTGCCGACCACCAATGTCAAAAAACGACGTAAAGGTTCCCTGTACTAGGCGTTGTGTGGAGAACTCGTTCACTAGTAGGCTATAATTCGTACGACAGTCGTGCGGAGAAGAACGCTCTTGCTACACTCCATCTATCTTCCTCGAGTCAGTGACGTCAGTGCGTTCAGACAGTTGTTTTGCATGTTTTATTTTCGCACCACCTTTGTACGCGCGCGTGCGTAGGTCGGCGCTTAGAATCAACGCTAGCGATTTAATGCTGCGACTAATAATAGCTACTAAGTACTATGCATTACACACTGACGTCACTGACTCGAGGAAGATGGAAGCACTATATTCACACCACCGCTGACGTCACACATACACAAACAAAATCCATGCAGGGCTGTCAAAACTCCAAAATTGCTGTCTTGCCTGCCCCGGGACTCATTTACGATTGAGGTTTAGACAGACCCGAATAACAAAATTAAAACTACATGTATGCATTCGTGCATGCAATGCGGAAGAAAACTTGAATGCAACAAAATCAAATGGCACATGCACAATCATATGTTCACACATGCTGCATGGAAAACCTTATAAGCTCTTACAAAGTGGTTCCTGATCGATACTGTTAATGTTATACTTTTGGAGGCATGATTGGGTCACATGTTCATAGGCATGCCTTCAAAGAAAAGCTTGTGAATTCCCTTTGGTAACTAATAATACAGAAACTTATACAGATTTTATAACTTTTTCAGTTTATATTTTATGGTTTTTTTCTACTCATGTTAAAAATGTATGCTGATATAATGAAAATGAAATTGATTATTTATACATTTACATGCATACTGTGCATGTAATACAGAAACTTACATGCACACACAAAAAGTTATGTGCATGTGTGCAGTGCACCCAAGTAATTCGAGCTCTGGGTTTAGAGTATATACCTAGTACTTGGTCATTGTTTTATATTTCCTATTTAAGTAAAAAAATAAACATGTTTCACATTCCCGATTTAAAGATTCTTCCAAGTTTTTTATTTTGTAACCTTAAATAATTTCCTCTGAAAAAAAACCCTACCGAGTTGCTCATTTGGCAAATAAAGCAATACTGTTGAAATTTCATTTCAATTAATTTCATTAATGGTTTATTAAAAATTGCTATCGCAGGAAAAACCTGAATTGCAGCAAATTGTACAATTATAAAACACACGTAAATATTATATATTAACATTTTAAAATAATACACAACTTCATAAAAGGCATGAACAAAGATGATGTGATTATTGCACTCACCCCAAACTGAAATTTGTACCACACACAAATATGGAAAGAAGGAAAAATGGGGGAGAAGAAAAAGGAAAAATATACGCCCCACGTGGGGCTCAAACCCACGACCCTGTGAATAAAAGTCCCAGGCTTAATCGGCTGAGCTAACCGTGAATATGACAAGACGGCGTTACACTGAGTGATAAGCATAGTCTTTGCATTTCTATTGAATATACTGTAGTCTAGCACTAGAAATTCAACTGAAGTGCCTTCAACTGCTATTTAACTTCATACATAAATTTATCTTCAAAAGTAATAAATTAACTAAGCTCTTCAGTGATTTGATGTGCCGGGAATTTTGCGAGAAGTTCCAAGATTTGACTTGTCATGCGTATAACGGTTCCAATTTTGATCGCACGACCGTCGTGCCGATAGACACTTTCATTTATAAATGGATGAGAAAGCGTCTTGGCGGTATGACACGGCCATAAGTGAAACGCCGATTCTGCGGGGCTCAGGCTCAGGAGCTAGAAAAAACGGTGTAATTTTCAAATTTAATTTGAAAAAAAACTGACATTGTCGATGCAGGTTCAAAAGGGGATATTTTAAAGAGCTTGAATTCAAAATTCTTTCCTGCAAATTCAAGGCAGGGGCAAAGATACGACGGATACAAGAGAGCGCATTTAAAGCATGTGTTTCAATAGGCAGACCATTTGTACTGTGCCCCTTGTAGCCCTTTGAATGTGATTTCGCGAGGAAATGCTAATTTTGTACCTTTGTTTTAAAAATTGAATTAAATCAGTGATTTGCTAAATTAGAAAATCAGAAAAAATCAGATTTTTGCATGTCTGTATGTAACAGTAAACTCTTAGTAGACTAAAAAGTCATTGTATTGTCACGAACTCTAACGTCACAAACCGTAAACTATCCAATTACTCACCGAATTATACCAGCGACTTTTTTCTCGGTCCCAAGCCAAACCGGGACTCAACCTGGGGCCCTCAGTATCACGTCGAGTGAGTGCGCAGTGAATAGAGCTTTTAAGAGAATTCCCCGTGTGGTCTATTGATGAGGGATTTGCTTAAAGTATAAAATCGAAAAAAAAGAAAAATCATCAAAAAACCAGACTTTTGCATGTCTGTAAAAAGGACGCGTACCTTAACATACCCTGCAAATGATAATACCAGAAGCCGCTAATACGCACAAAATCAGATTATTGTATGTCAAAAGGGGGGGGGTGCCCTTTTCCAAAAAAGTACACATATCAAAAGTTTTAAATGTTAACTGGGGGCCATCATCAGATTGTTGATTCATCATTTCCGAAGATAGAGCTGTGTAACACATACATTTTCTGTGGAATCAATTAAAAGTTGATTGAAACTCTCCCATGGAATATATACAGAGATCAACAAACTTTCTTCTGTGTGGGTTTCAATGGAGGGCTTTTTATGACATTAAAAAGACTATGTTTAAAAACTGAAACACTTGAAATCACCATTTTCCCAAAATTGGATGGCATTTTATGGGAAAGCGCCCTCGGAGCTCAATTTAAGCCAAAACTGCATTTCCATAGCTGATTCCTAATACCCCCAAAACATGGGTATTGCCACCAAATATAGAAAATTTAACCAAAATAGTTGAAGGTTCTGGTACAAAAATCAATCTTGACAATTTGGCGGCCATTTTGGATTTTAGATGGGGGAATCCTGGTTTTCGCACTTTTTTCATATTTTTCTTACTAAGGTGGGGTCAGGGTGATTGACGTCAGCCAAATGAGCCTCGGTTCCGAAGTGATCTAAAATATTGACCTTCTATAGCCCACTATGTAATCTGGTAATTTATTTAGCTTAAAAAAGATCAATTAAAATTGTGCTATGTATATTTTTTGAAAATATGTAATTTGAATGGGTCAAGCTCAGGGGTGGAGGTGATACGGATGAGGTACTGGTTAAAGTGTAAGGGATTTTTGTAGTGATGGCCGATCTTGATCGACAGATCGGAAATCGGCCCGATTTGGCCGAATCGGCATTGAATCGGGATCGGGAGAAACGTCATCAGCTACCGATCTACCGCACCGATCTCCTAAACTGACAATAAAAAGCCCAAAGTTACATAAATACAACGATTTTTTTAAGCTTACCATTGTATATTATCACCTATTGACTATACGATTATGTCATTATAAATGCGCTGCAGTTCATTTAACGCAGAATCACATTGTTGTTACACTGTATATACTTCACTATGATTTTTGCGTATTTACGCAGAAAAAAAAAACTGTGTTCCGAAAAACGGAGGTTTTTCGGCGGGCGTAGACCCTCCAAAATGTGGACATGGAAAATTCCACCAACATCTACAGACGGAAATGAGCTATGCGGAAATGTAGTAATGACAGATGGGCGGCGAACGTCCAGTTTTAGGCAAATGTATTTCGGTAGGATCTATACCCTCAGTTTGAAAAGAGGACCCCAAGTGTTACCATCTGTGTTTACCAATATGGTGTTTCACCAAAGTAACAACAGAACTTCAATACACGACGTAATATTCGAACATAAACCTTATCACAAAATTCCCACTTTGCTGCAAAACATCCTCACTGATGAGCAACCACAGTGGCGGCTGCGTATTTTACCTCTCCCACGCACGTGGGGACGTGCCAAGCTTGATAAATCTAGTTTATCCCCAGGGTCTGACGGGGGGGGGGTAATTGATTGATACACCCACGTGGGATACACCAGCATGAGAACTGCTCGGGATGGGCGGGTGATTAGGCTTTCATCTGGTCAAATGCAGGGGTTAATAAAAGATGTCTGATTGAAAAGTTGTCAAATCAGGGAAGTAGGCAAAGATCAGGGCTTTCCACACATTTGTGTAAGTATAATTCAAAATATTAAAAGAATTCGCAAAATTGATTAATAACCGGCGCAATTTTCGGTTGACAAATATTGAATCTAGATGTGTATTTCCAGCGGTTTAGGTTTGGTTAAAATTGCAACATTGCTGTAATGTGTAAAAACAGTTGCTATTTTTGGCGGTACGGTACATGTATCACCGACAATTTTGGTGGTGGCGGTGTTTGAAAAATATAACCCCGCCAGTGGCAGTGTTAAAAACACTGAGATTTTCGATGTGTATCGGTTTACACCGCAAACATGATATAGGTGGTCATTTTGTCTTTGCTAACAAAACACTGTAGAGCTGCTTTTCGAGCGGACAATGTGGTACAGCATGGAAGAGGTTAATTGTCAATCAACTTGCGCCGACATCGGACGCACTAAGTTAAAGATGGACTTTCGGGGTATTATTGCATTTTATTTGGGCTTGTATTGACATGGAATTCTTATGAAAAGTCGTCATAGTACATTATTAAATGCTCAGAAAAACTAAAGCTTAGAACATGAACATATACTGATACCCTGGCAAGGACAATTTGTGCTTACTTTCAAATGAATATGTTGAATCTGAATCAGGATCGGATCGGCCCGATCTGTCAATTTTCTGATCGGAGATCGGCAGTTCCGATCTTGGGTTGAATCGGCCATCACTAGATTTTTGATATTGGGGCTTTTTGCATTTATTTTGTACCATATCTTTGTAAGACTGTACATGGTAGTTACCATGAATTTCAATATTTTTACCTGACTTGAAATGGTACATTGACCTCCATATATTTTAAAGGTGCATGTTCCAATTTTGTCTGTCATGTTCTGTACTTGATATGAGATCCTGACACTTGTACACACTGGCCATCAAGTACCGTGGGAAACAAACTTGCGGTGTAATGCAGGATGCAGTAGTGCATAGTGCAACGCCCCATTCACTAGATGAGCTACTGTGCAAATATTGATATGTAACCAAACAAATGGCAGCTTTTTGTCAGTATCTTGTGAAATAAATAGATTTGAATTCATTTTTTAAGGGCAGGGAAAAAATATAGCCTTTCATCCAAAGACATTTGGAACAAGCACCTTGAAGACCCAGAAAAAATAAAGTGATTTTGTCAAATTTAACACCCCTTCCTACTCATAGGGTTATTCCTTTCAATTTCCTTATCTTGTCACACACGGCTTATTACTTGGACTCCCCCCCCCCCAACAAAAAATGCAGATTCAAAAATTAAGACAATACTTACCCAGTACGTACTTATGCATCTATGTTCCACTTTGCCTTTCAGGTATTATACAGTACACAAGTGAAGCAGTACCAGTGACACAACTATAGTATTCAGTAGAACAACAATTGAGGTGACAAAGCAGATGGAGAAAGATAATTTCCATGTGGAAAGTGAAGCAAGCAATGAGGAAAATAGCAGGGAAGAACATGTGGAAAATGAAGGACAAGAAGAAGTTCACAAGGAAGATGTAGCTCAAGAAAAGATTGTATCAAGGAAGGAGTGTCAGTTCATGGAGGAACAAAGATTTGAAGGAAAGTTAATGGAAAAAGAAGAAAGGGTAGACATTGTGAAGGAAGATAAAGTTCAAGAAGAGTTTGAAGCCAAGACTTTGGAGAAAGATGATTTGCATGTGGAAAGTGAAGTAAACTATGAGGATAATAGCAAGGAAGAACATGTGGAAAAAGAAAGGTCTGAAAGAAAGTCAATGGATCAAACAGGAAGAGTCAGCTTTCAGAAAGAAGATAGAGTTCAAGAAGATTTTGAAGCCAAGACCTTAGAGAAAGATGGTTTGCATGTGGAAAGTGAAGTAAACAAAGAAGATAATAGCAAGGAAGAACATGTGGAAAAGGGAAGGTTTGAAAGAGATTCAACAGATAAAACAGGAAGAGTCAGCTTTCAGAAAGAAGAGAGAGTTCAAAATAAGGTTGAAGCCAAGACTTTGGAGAAAGATGGTTTGCATGTGGAAAGTGATGTAAGCAATAATAGCAGGGAAGAACATGTAGAAAAAGGAAGGTTTGAAAGAGAGTCAACAGATCAAACAGGAAGAGTCCGCTTTCAGAAAGAAGATAGAGTTCAAGAAGATTTTGAAGCCAAGACTAGAGAAAGATGGTTTGCATGTGGAAAGTGAAGTGAGCAATGAGGATAATAGCAAGGAAGGAACATGTGGAAAAACGGAAGGTTTGAAAGAGAGTTAACAGATATTGATTTATAATTAAACAAGAAAAGGGTCAGCTTTCAGAAAAGAGATAGAGTTCAAGAAGGAGTTTGAAAGCCAGACTTTGGAGAAGATAGTTTGTTCTGGACAGTGAAGTAAGCAATTATCACATGGAAAGAGGGGAAGGTTTAAAGGCGTCACCAGATAAAAAAGGAAGAGAGCGGCTTTCGAAGGAAATTTTAGAATCCAAGAAAAGTTGAAGCCAGAGTGATGAGCCTGAATAATAAGGTATTGAAGAAGGGTTTGAAATAGGGAGTTTAAATGATGAGTCATCAGGAGAAGAAAATTGTTGAAATAAAGGTCAAAGAGATTTAAAAGAGGACTTCAAGAAGAGTCGGATGAGAATTCATAGAGGAAGTAGCGTGGTAGAGCAAGAAAACAATAAGGACTGCAGATGAAGAGGAGAGACCGGCGTGTATGAAAGTGTTATAATATGATGATGAGGATTATTGATCCAATGGAAGATGGAGACAGTAGTGATTCTGATTATGACTTTAAGGTTACAAGTAGAAATAACATTGTGATTTGGAGAGTCATGAATTTGCTCTTGCCTAGTAGAGAGATGATCAGTCTTATCCTTAAAATCTCCCACAAACTGGGACATGACCTTAAGGATGGAAGCTTTGGAAGATTCTAAGCATAATTTACAAAACAATTAACAACTTAGTAGTGTCTAAAATCAAAATGATAAGTGAAGCGTTGTTGGATTCTCAATAGATGCACTCTCTATTGCTCTATTTTCACTATAACCGATACAATCGGTAGTCTTTTTTGAAATCGGGCCGATGATGACCTTGGCGGTATTGTCGGTTAATGCTAAAGCCCCAATTTGCCCGCTTTAAAAATGGCAACTTCCGCTTTTTTCCGCTTTGTAAATTTCCGAAAATGGCAATTTCACTTTTTGTATTGCCTTGAAGATGTATTGCCGACCTTCTAACTCCTACATAAAGCTAGAGTAACCATGCAAAATCGCGATCGATGAACCCGCTAAATAGCAGTACATAAAATCATGCTTTAGTTACAAAGCTTTACTAGGTGCAGACGTCCGCGGCGGCACTTTAAAAGCATAATTTCAATTGCTTAATTACAAAATCGGGCCTTGACACCCGAGGTAGTAAAGTGTAAACACTATTCAGGGAGTCAGTTTCACCGGACATGTGGTTATCACGTTTTGGAAAATACCGACGAGCTATTTTTAGCGTGAGACTGCGGCAAAGCACAGTCTTGCAGCTTCGCGTTTCATTTTCCGAAGCAAAATGGCGTCGGTATCATCGTGATATTCGCAATGTACAGTCCAAAGACATCACGATGCAAGCTTGTAGCAATTGTCTTTGATATACTTTCTGATTGTCTATCAGAATTCTAAATCAGGTTGGGATTTGGAGATCGATAGGGGTCATGGCATGGTAAAACATTGAGAGGGCATTTAAAAATTTTCAAAAAACTAAAAAATTTATATTTTTATAATTTTATGAGGAAGGAAGTAATTTTACTTTTTTGACATGTTTTCTATCTCATCTCAAAATTGCATTTTCCGCGTTTTTAGTAGTTTAGCGGCTCGGCGTCGTGCCCAGACTTGTTGAAAATTCTCAGGAAATGTTGGTATTGGTGAATTTTTCCAAAAATGCGTTGAGAGTATGTCATAATGCGTTTAAAATTCCCATAGCACTTTGTACAGGGGCTGATTTGGGCAGTACAGAAAATGACCAACATGGGGCAATTTGTGAAAAACTACCATTTTATTTCATTATTTCGCAAGTAATTGATGAGTTATCAGATTGTGTTTGTTTTTAATTATGGTTAAAGAAATATCAAAATCCATACAATTTTTTATTTTTATGTGTGTCATCAAAAAACAAAGAAACTGGTGGTGCAAGCACACTTTTTGTGGAAGTATTTCTAGAAATACTGAAGTATCCACTTTTCAGAATTTTTACTAAAGCAATTACAAATCCCGTGGGATGAATAAGGTGTCATATGAACGGAATCAAATTCTAGAAAATTCTCACGTTAGATTTTGCAGATGAGTGTTTCTATTTGAATAATAGGTGTTTTTAATTTTCCCTAAATTATTTTCCCTAAAATTGTTTTTCTAAAGAATTAAACAAGTGATTCCAAAAAGCCAACGTTAGATTTTAGGTATTTCTTATACACACATTCCAAAAGTTTCAGCTTAAAAGCCCCTTCCATTAGGACTGAGGAAAAATTATTTATTGTAAAAATTAGGGAATTTTACAAAAAATTATAAAAACACTATAACAAATCATGCCCAGTTCTGACAATGCAAAAATTGTGGAGGGAGAGTTCAATCATTATCATAGTCAAGTTTGGACTGAATTGATTCAGGGGTTTTGAATTTATGGTCATGTTCTGTAAGACCATTTTATCCGATGATCCTACCTTAACCTCAAATTCCAGCGAATTTCGCGGAATTTCCGCAACGCGAAAAACTTGGGGCTTTAGGTATCAGCAAAATCTCATTTTTTACCGATTTTCTATACGGATTAAAATAATATCAAAGAGGTCAAAACTTGAATTGAAATGTTCCAAACTGATGGTCAAACAGTGAAGAGAAATCGAAACTGAAACAATCAATTATTATGTTATGTACACAAGAGTGTGTATGGTGTTTCTAATTTACTATTTTGCCATTTAGTGGTTTACCTAAAACAATCTGCTACTTCTGGCGCTTGGATGTCGGAAAACGGCAGAGTGCTAATGACAAAAGATTACACAGAAAAAAATCGGAACTCGGAAGGAACCAATTTGAATTTAAATCGGTGATCGGTATAACAGATATTAGGTGATCGGTTAGACACTATTTCACTATTAACAGTCAAGACTCTTAACACTGCAAATTGAGATGGATCATTTTGAGCGCAACTGAAAAGCAGAGAGATGCAATGAGTGATAGGTGCACATGCTGCAAACTTGTGTCATAGAGCAGATGTGTAAACAAAATTATATTAAACTGCAGAGGAACAAAAGCCATTATTTTTTGTCTATTGGTGATGAAGGGTAGAGGTTATTCTCGGACCTTTGGGTGACCTCCACTTCTATTAGCAATATTTATACATTAGAAGCATTTTTGTGTTCAGCGCAAGAAAGAATTGCAGGAGGGACATTCTAATCAAATTCTTTATGACTGTCCATTGTGTTAAATTTTGTTAACATCTTTCAAAATTCGTAACGCATGAACACCTGAACTCCAAATACCACCAAGCTCAGGTCATAGGTGCACCATAAAGACATGCATGTCATGATAGGGGTAAAGTTCACATACCAAGTTCAAGGTCAGTAGAGGTTAAACTTGTGCAGGGTGAAGGAAAGGTGGGATTCCGGGCCGGAAGCAGCAACACTAGAATCGTACGAGAACTTTACACATTTACAAGCACTGGAGAGCGGGGGGATTGTTTTTTTTTTTGTTTTGCCTTTCGCATCACATCTCTCTTGGAAGCAACTGCAAATTGTGTTGAGTTGTAGAAAAAATAGTATTGGCACAGATTGCTAGAGTTGTAACCAAGTTGCAATTTGAAATTTAAAGGTGTATGTGCTTATTTGCCCAGATGAGTACTGATTTGAGTAGTTGGGATTTTTGCATCATATGAAAGTTGTATTTTCTCAATCATTTTGAAATTTCATTTGAATACTGTTGCTGTGGGTTAACCATAATACAATGGAAGTCTATGGAGCATTATGATGTGCATTATTACTTTGTATTATCGAAATCAGGGAATGTTCAAGCTAATGCGGTGGCATATTGAGGCTCAGGATTGCTACAGAGTAAGAAAACCATAATGTGAATAAAAGTGGAACACACCTGCTAACTGGGGTTCCCCCACGTCTTAATAGTAAACTATAATTCCCTGTTATGCCAGCTTGGTTTCTTAATCAATACCACAAGCTTGTTGAAAAGCTGTATTTGTGGTCTATTTTCTTTTGTTCAAAAGGGAGATCATTTACCAAATTGGAAGTTAATTAGTTGCTGTTAAAGGTGCAAGGAGAAATTTCACATAACAGGTGTCACTTAAAAATGTGAAAATCTGATTTTGATTAAGTTCGGGTAAACCTTTTTATCAAATATTTCCCCCCCCCAATTCCCAAAAAAGGGAAAATTTCTTTGGTACAAAATTGTGAAAATTCAATTTTCTATAGGAGCGGAATACTAAATTCTGCATATGTTTTCATTGAAATTAAGCAAATCAAAATTGCCTTGTCAGCTATCAATAGATAGGCTTAAGCCATCCAGTAGAAGATTTTCTGTCAAGGGCAGCCACTAAAATATAACCTAGTCTTTTGTATCTGTTCATGCTTGTAAAAATCACATGTGGTTAACTGCATTATTGAAATTTGTGGTGCTTTCTATGAAACAATTTTTGGAAATTTTAAGTTCAAATGGGGTTTTTGGTATTTTGTGTATGTTTGCCTTGATTCCAGGGTGACAATTAGTAGGCATTTCTTCATGCAGCATCACTTGTCCAGCTGCTCATGTTGTATAACGCTAGTTGATCGAGGCATTTGGCAGCATATGTTTTACCTGGGGTGGTCATGTGCTGCCCAAATTACATGTTTGCTAGCTAGTTAGGTATGGACTGTAGGAAGGACACATCCCATGTATGTTGGTATAACAAGCTCTTACCTCTGGTCAGGCAGCTGTGCATTTAGCAATTGCCTGGTACAGTTAGTTTTACAATGGATTATAGTATAACATAGTTGGCAGTGGTGTTTGTAACCCACCTTTTTTATTTTAACCCCCCACCCTTTTTATGAAAACACCCTTTATAATTTTATTGAAAAGTTAATACCCATGCTTTTTATAATTCATTTGAAATTCTACAAGCTGTCACACCATTGTTTTCTTTGTACAATTAGGGGTAGATAACGTTTCAGGAGTAGATCATTTTCTATTTTTTGTTTGTAATTTTAATACCAACTTTGGCCCCAAAAAATTGCATTGTATTTAAGGGGACCTAACTTGTTGGATGTTATGACACTTTTTATTTTCAAATGGGATGCCAATCATGGCAAACATGATGCCACAGGAATTTGCGTTTTATTATCAGAACCCACCTTTTTATTTCTGACCCCCCCTTTTTCACAAAAACCACCATTTATAGCAATAAAATACAGTATCCCACCCTTTTACCACTTTTTAGAATTTTTGAAAACACACCCTTTCTAACGCGTGGCGTTACCAACGTGGTATAAATATACTGTAACATTTATGTACTGTATTTTTACAATGGTTTATATTTCTCAAAATGTATAAACTTTTTATTTTCCATAATAAGCCCAGTGGCATGCACCCAAGTCAATAGCAATTTCTGGCTCATTTATTCTTGGCGGTCAGTCAGATAGTATATCTTCTACACCAATCAAATCCCAAATATTTCTTTCAATTTTTAAAATACATGTCTCAAATTTCTTGGACCACAACCTTTCCTCGGGTCGGTGTGTGTGTGTGTGTGTTCGTGTGTGTGTTGTGGGTGTGTCGGTTATCCCAGTCTGTGCCGTCGCTTGGGCTGTTGCTGTTGTGTAGGTGTGTGCCTATTTGTGGTGTGTTGTAAACAATGTCAAAAATAAGAAATAACAATTTTGAACACATCTTGTTGCACTCAGAGCAAGACCAAGAAACCTATTGTATGTACATGTACGTGTCTATGTATGTGGGGGGTGTTTGTGTGTGTAGTATGCATGTATGTATGTGTGTGTGTGTGTGCGTGCGAGTGCATGCGTTACATATATATTGTGTGTGTCCTGTGTTGATAAAAAAGTATAATTAAAGTTAATGTCGAAAGTAAAGAATGCCATAATAACTTATCTCCTTATACGGCATTCCTTTGGACATTAACTTTATTATATGGTATGTATATGTATAATGTTTCTATCTATTAGCTTAATTAGCGAATTAACCGAAGTAGAGGACGTCTGACAAAGTGAGCCTTTGTGCTCACACTTTACTTTTGGGTAACAAATAAAACCCTATGTAGGAAGATGGAATGCTTAGGGGAACGGGGGGCGACAGTTGAGAGTGAGAAGTGTGGGAAACAGATACATGCTTGACTCTTGATCTGTCTGGTTCTTCGGTTGTGAGTGTTTGTACAGACTGTTCCCATAAAAACTATACAATCAAACTAAAAATTATAAAAAATATAAACTGTTGTGCATTTTTTGGACAATATTTTGACTTTATTTATTAGACAAGATCCTAAGCTAAATCCTCGCTTTTTTTTTCATCCAATTTGAGGTACCCTAAGCGAGATATTGGTCAGTTGAACACAAAGGATAAATTACCATTGGGCCAGTTTCACCTGAGGTTTCAAGAGCTAAAGGTTAAACGCATGTAGCGTCTTGTGGGATAAGTCCTTTTTCACAAACAAATATATTTGTACAGCTCAAGTAGACCATGTATTATCATGCATTGAACTAAATCAATATATAATATTTTAGTGAAAGCACCAGAAATTATATGTTTGTGGTGAAATGAGGCTCCCTCTCAGAACCTCAGAGGGACATCAATCATTAATTCATGAAATTTGGGAATTTGACTGCTGAAACTAATGTAACAGTCTACAAGTCTGTTGAGGGACAAATCTGTGGACAATGCCCTCTAATGTGGAGGCAATTTACCCTCCCCCTCCTATTCCCCCTGCCCCCAAGACTGCCAGGTAGGAATATATTTTTAAAGAAAGCAGTGTTCAACAAAGAGCAATCAAAGGAAATGGATTGGTTGTGTTCAAAGTTCCTCAGTTTAACTTTCAACAAGGGTGTTTTTATGGTTCCTACCTTCTGCTGAAACCTGGAGCAGCTGGACAAACAAACTGGTTTGGAATTGAATTTCCCAAATGCTACATGTCTTACAATTGCAACATTATAAAGTTATAAATTATGTTATATCGCAAGAAGTAGCCCTATACCTACTTTTTATTTGAATTTCAATAAAGAATGTATAAAGGTGATTTTCAATGGGCACCCCTTTGTTGATATCAGGATAGCCGAAACTGGCCCAACAGTTTTTCAACAACTGTCTCAGCTAATTAGCCATAACTCCCCAACCAGACCCCCAACTTAACACCAATTAAAATCTCCCTGAAAGCTGGAACACTCCCAAAAAAGAATCAGTAAAACTCCAGTTGAGATGATTCATCTTTGGCCCAAAAATTATTTTTTTTGATTGTATAGTTTTTTTGGGACAGTCTGTAATTTGTTTTTCTCTCCGCCCAACCATTGAGCCAATTTCAACTATTAGGTCAGAAGAACCTTTGGTCCAAGCTTGGTTCATATAGGGTGTGTTCACAGATGGGCCAATTAAGGGGCAATCTTCGAAAATCTAGAATTTGTTTTTCAGTCGCAGATAAATGGCTATCTCACCATCTTTGTCAAAGATTCCCTGGCCCAAACCCATATGAGTTTACAGATTGGATTCAAGGTCACATTCATTGAAACCAAATTCAGTTGGAGAATCACTCAACTCCCTTACATGTTCCCCCTATAAGGGTTGTTAACAGATTGGGTCAAAGCTCATGTGTGCTGATTAGAGGCATTTTGTCAGTTAGGGTAAAGTTATATAATTTGTTTCTCTTCTGCCTAAACAATTTGAGCCAATTGCAGCCTAGCTTGGTCCGAAAAGCCACTGACTCCGGGGTTTGTTCAGAGAGACACCCATTTGACCCCTATATGAACCTTTTAACGCCATCATACAAGTGAAACACATTTTGCGGCGATCACAAAAGCAGGCAAGACTTGTGTTCGAGAACCACCTTGTTCTTAATTAACCAACATTTTTGTCCCAATTCCATTTGTTTATCATAGTATTTTCCATTGTAAGTAAAAATAAAGGGTGTCCACAAAAATTTGTCCGCTTGAATACATCACTTCATAGGCTTCTGCATCATTGTTGCTCTGGTTTTTACTTTCAAGGCATTTCTGTAGCAAATCAAGGTAAGAAATCTATTTAATTGGGGGTCTTATCTATTTAAAGTCACCCATACGACACTATAATGACTTGCCCAAATATATCTTGTTGCACCTTTGTATCAAGTTCCTGTTTTGATTTCCATTTTTGCAGCCATACAAACCAACAATATGCAAATCCAGAAAGCTAAACAAAAGACCAAGGATGATAAGCCAAAGAAAACACCAGAAGGAAACCAAAAGAAAACCAAACCGTAAGTAGTACCTTGAATGCTCCATACCATGAAACCTAATATGGGCATACTGAAGGTTCTTTGATACTGAGCTAACAGGAAGCCAACATTAGTTCAACAGTTTGTCCTTGTGAGATATTGATCAGTGATGCCTGTCTTTTGTCATTAAAGAGACCTGAGATTTTCCAAGGAGAAAGCGCCCCCAATTTTCTTGACCAACCCCATTTTTTACTAGAGATTAACCGACATTTGTATCGAACATCGGATCGGCGGTCCTTCACACCTGTCAAGCATAATTAGCAAATTGTAGACGGCCCGGCCTGAACCTGGGGATGGACGGCACGTGAAGGCCGCGGGCGATCGACTACGTATAATTGTAAACAAAAAGTTTTGGATTATTAAACTTGAACGCCAATCATTTTAAATGCATTTAATAATAAATGAAATCTTCAATTTAAATGAGCATGATGGTCTTTGATATTCTGATGAACTCAGGACAGGAGTAGTTTGGCGGGAATTTACAATGCAGCTTATTGATTGGACGGACTTTATATTTGCACCACACATTCTGGTAAGTTAAAGAACCTTTCTCTAAAATACCTATCGGAACTTGTAAACAAATGGGACCACAAAGATTATAAACTATAATCATCGTCGCCAATTCCTATAAGTTTAAAAAGATAGAACACCACCAGTGCAACTCCTACTAATACTCTCTAGGGTTGGTCGATCTTTAACATATGACAAACCATCGGATCGGATCTGTGGATCGGCCGATACGACACACAAAGTATCGTGGGCATACTCATTCGGATCGGCAGAGGAAACCTGGAGCGGTTAATCTCTATTTTTTTACCTATTGGAATGCTTACCAGGGTATAGATCAACCTGTGAAGTGAATAAGTCGAATACGCCCGTCTTTATGTAGAACCGATGAGTTAGTAGTTTCTGTCGTGCCGACAGAAAGTCAAAGCATAGGCTCCTGTGGAGGAACGATACGAAAGCCAGGCAAGTTCAAAACAAGGTTGCGTTTTCTTTTGCACCTCTTTGTCCAATAACCATCACAACGTTCTCGGCGGTGGTCTACGACGATCCGTGAAATTTTGAGAGAGAAATTAGGAGAAGAAATTTGTATCCTAAAAATCCCCCTGTCACTAAGTTATTGATTGTGATGGCAATTATTTATTGCAGATACAAGTAAAAATTTAAGTTTTGAATCATCCTGCCCATTCAAACTAACTTTCATAAATGGATATTTCTCTATCATAATTACTCTTCTTTCCAGCTCTAATTGTATGTGCCAAGAGCTCTTTAAATGTTGTTTCATTAATGATTCATTTGGAAAATTGTCAGTTATTAGCTGTTTTAACTGGACTGCCATTTGATTTGCAATTTTTTTTCTCACGCCAGTGAGTCTACTCTTGCTTTAGCAGATGTCTCACTTGTACATTTCACCCGAACCGTTAAACAGGTTCAGAGCAAAGTGTGTAACAAATTTATACTGGTAATGAGACATCACATGACACCTTCTCAATTATTACAGTCTCATGCTAATGCCAACATTATTACTATATTTAAGAACATAATCCGCCACAGTGACTGGTTACCAAGACTGAGGAGTGTGATCACAAAATCTGATTGCACTATGAATCATGTTTGTGATTGGTTCTTGCTGGTTGTCATGGAAACGTGTTGTCCTGGGACTCCTTGCATATCCAGAGCAATTAGTGGGCACTGTTTATCTGCATGTTCACTGTCCAGTGCTACCAAAGTGGTCTGTATAACCATTGCATGCTTGCAAATCTATTAGCAAACAAAAGTACTAGGTTTGCAAATTTATCATATAGGACGATTTTAGAACCTTTGCATGCAATGCAATTGGAAATGAAGATTAAAAAAAACACGCGCCAAGATAGTTAGAATTATTACTTTGATGATGGGGGCCCTGGGAAATGACTATACTCAGTAAAAGTCTTTGTGCATGTGGACTATTATTTAATGCGGATAAATGAGTGTATCGGCAATGCCTTTTCTCCCCACCAGCTTTTTTCCTTTGGAAATCTTGGAAACCAGAAACCGAAGACCAAAACAATCAGGGTCTTATTTTAAAAAACAGAGTAGTTTTACTCAGTCTATGCTTTGGACTGGGTCAAAAGATACATTGATGTGGAGCTGTGTGGAATTAAACATGTTGTAATAAACTGCTGATATTCTGCTGATTAAGATTTCACATACATTGTGACACTTTTGAGTCAATGTGGTTTAAACATGTGAATGAATATGAAATCCTTGGCCCAATTCTAATGTAACATTGGTAATGAGAAGTATTTTGTATGCTATGACTATATATGCCAGCCTTTTTCAGCCTATTATATTATTATATTACTAAAATATTCATAAGCAGTTTACAATAAGATTGATTGCTAGTAAAACTGATGCCAAAGTAACAGGGAATAGTATTCAGATAGATCAGGACAACACTAAGAGATCGAAAAGTATCAAAGTGTCAGTTAAAATTTCACAGACAGGTTGACAGTAAAGGACAAACATGGCACACATGGACCCAGGGCAATACCAGAGTTTGTGGTCTTAACAAGTAAAAATCGGACGACTTAAAGTATATATAGCAAAAGATGTGTTGTGCATGGAAGTTGAAAATGCAAGTAAGCCGGTTGTCCTTTATAACAATAAACATTGATTTAAAAAGTTATGGCAATAAAGTACTTTAATTTTGTAATTCTGTGTAAGTTAAAAATTGCATTCATATAAGGTTTATATATGCCTACGCCCTACAGCAATGTTTTGGATGACTAAGCTACTCAGTAAATCTCATTTTTTACAAAAATCAAAACAAAAAAACAAAGTATTAAAGCTTGCTATTTTTGCCCAAGTTAAATCAAATCTGCAATTTAGTTACCCAATAAAGTATGACATTGAAAATAACACTTTATTATGCAATAAGAAAAGTGCATTGTGAGATTTACCACATTAGGTTTTTATAGGTTGAGGATTGCTTCAACAAGTATATGCACATTTCGGTTTATTTAATGTATGCAACTGTTGTATAGATGCCTCACTCAGCCAGTTGGTTGTGAATTCTCTGTGTGTACTTGAGGTGATTTTACTAACCCACCCCTCCACAAAAAATAGATACACCCCTAGATATTGTTGGATAGCTTTGGGACCATGCGTGGTTCTCAAAAACCAATTCTTAAATGAATAAGGGAAAGAATCCAAACGATTATGTAAAGGCATGTGAACTTGCCAATCTGAAATCCAAAAAACAATATAAAAAATCTGATTTTTACATGTCGGCAACAAGTATAGCGATCCTAACATACCCGAGTTATAAGGCTGCGAGCAACCTAAATGAAAACAAAAAATCGGATATTTTGGTCACTTGTGTTCCGTACGAACAATATCCTAATAGTAATTGAATGCGATTCAAATATAGACTTATTCTTCACTTCGCAGCTAGTTTACTCTGCCAAATTTATGTAGTGCCTTTAAAGGTCAAGGTATCATGACAATCAATATGATGGAATGAGGTTCCGGGTCAATGCATGAGATTGTCTTTTTAAAGACTATTCTTGTTTTTTAAAAATGACTAATAGTCAAATATCCAAGGAAGAGCATATATATGTTTACTCTTCCAATAATGAAACATTAAAAATACAGAAGCCACACTGATGGACTGCCACCCACTAAGTGGCTACACCAGTTAGCATGCTAAGGGTTTATGCCAAGACCACTCAAAGCTACTCAAGAAAATTGGTCTTTTAAATTCATGGTTGTACTCATCACCTTGAGAATGTCTCAAGAGGTGATATTGGGGCTCAAGCAGATGTCCATTACTGGATGCTGACAGTTATTTATAGCTTTTATAGTGTACATTGTGTATAATTCAGAGAATATACAATTATGTAACCCGTTTTATTAGCTTATTTACTGCCAAAGCCCCTGGCTGCAAAGGCTATATTATGGTACCTAGTGTCTTTGCATGGGCTTAGTGAAACATTTTAATAAAGGTAGTTTATTTCAGCAATTGACTATGATAACAAATAAGGAGGAAAAATATCGTGGATTGTAGTTTAAACTGTGTATGAAAAGATGGCAAGTGTATGTGCTTTTCCTTTAAGTTGGGATTTTCACATAAACCACACCAGTCATGAGACTGATTAATATATTCAAGAGTGCTACTGGTTGATCAGGTGAGCCACCAAAACTTTAAAGGGTTAAAGGGGATTTAGTGATCACAACCTGTCCCCCCCCGACTTACCTACAAAAAGTTGAGATT
>JAMKCH010016958.1:0-24888 GCA_023653785.1 Ophioderma brevispina
CATTAAGGTTGCTTGATGTATTTCAGAACCATTTCCATTTTTAAATTTTTCATAAACACTGTCTTTTAGCCTTGCTCAGTAATGCACTGGCTTATGAAACATAATTTGAAGCAAAGAGGCCAGAAAAACATTTTAAATTTTAAAAATGTGATAGGTTCTTGTCAAAAAATTTAGTTGGACTGAATAAAACATAATTCTTCAGATTAAACAACTACTCATAATAATGCCATTGTCCGTTCACAAGAAAGAAATGTCACATCCACCCCTAAAACTAGCCAATATAATGCTGATTCCCAATAAAAGTGTTTTGAAATATTCTACTCTGTTGTAGGAACTCATAAAATGTTAAATCTTCAAGCATTCTTTGGTTGAAAACACTTTTATTCAACATCATCAGTTGTCCGTTCACATTGTAATATGGCCATATGTCATGAACTGGGTACATACACAGTGCAAAATGACAAAAAAGGCACCAATATGTATTACTCTCAATACAACTTTTATTCCTTACATGTAAGCTGTATATAAGTATACATTTTTGGAAAGCTTATACTACAAGGATGTCAGATATGGCCAAAAGAGAGACAATGTTCAGGGTGGGTAAAACTTTTATAGGGTGTAACATAAGAAAAAATACATATTTTGTAATTTTAATATACCTTGGTCAATTTTTTTCTCCAAAATTGCGCAGGTCAAAACAGATGTGTAATTTGAAAGACATGACAAAGGCCCTCCAAAAAATAATAAAGGAGATAACTAATGTTGTTCTGTTTTGAACATACAGGGTGGCCAAATTCACTTATATTTTGACAAAAAAGGTCATTTTGAAGATAGTACTAATCCTATATTTCTTCAAGAGAAATACATAGGATATGGGTTTCTGTAAGGTTTCTATTAAGTATACGGGGTGATCCATGTATATTATACAGGGTGATCCATGTACGGTAAAGGGTCAATAGGCAATATTTAAAGTCGCCCTGTACTCCATTGTGAGCAAAGATGACAAACCTATATGTAACTTAACAGTGTACAAGGGCCCATTTCTTACTTACAGAAAGTGAAATTTAATTCGCATAGCTACTAAAAGTGTTTGACATTTACGAACTTCATACTAAAAACTCAAAAATACATGGATCGGCGGCTATTGAGCACATAATGTCTTAAAGGTCTTGAACCCTGAGTACAAGTGTAGTGTTTTCATGAATCATATCTATTCCTATAACCAAATTTAAATCATGCTTTAGTTGTATACTATACAACCTTTCTTGTTTGACTTGACATACTCATAAAATGTCTCTAACCTCATGTGACTCCATACAGGTCCCACCCAAATGCTACAATTTTAGTTAAAGTTGACGTTGGTCATGAAATTAAATTATTAATGCTTCATTAGGCTAATTACCTTTAATATAAGGGATACCAATGTGTGATTAAAAGAAAATTAACATCAACTTAATCCAAGTTTTTACCTCGTTTTTGGGATATATTTTAGCACAGAACAGCCGAACATTCCCCAAAAGTGATCAAATTTGTACCTAATTAACATCTAATTTATTAATTAATTAATTACATTAATGGAATCTTAGAGTGTATCATGAGTTAGATCTATCATTCAGGACAGTGTAATTTGAGCCCCACAAGTGCTTCACTTCTCTATTTATTTAAATTTATAGGCGACCCATTTTCACGCGTTTTGTGTTGTAATGTCTATGGCGCCCCCCCCCCCCCCCCCCACGCCGCGCCGGATCCACCCCCCCCCCCCCCACACGTCACTCCCCCGTTACCTAGCTTAAGGTTTTCGACCGTAACCCTCCTAATACTAATCTAATAGGGCGCTGAAAATGGTTTTATCTTAAAAGAGGGCGGCTTCTAGCAATAAATAGACATCAAATTCTTTGAAACAGAGTAAATAGTTTAGAATTAAAGCGGCATGGCCATTTTCACAAAATATGAAATTCTTCATTTGCTCTCAAATGATAGTCTAGGCCATTGGAGAAAACAGATATTCTACACTAAAAATAAACAGACCCCAAAAACAGATAGGGACTTGAGATGAGGATTTAAAGGACATCCAGGTAATTGTAGGGCAACTTATTAAGTTTTCCCATAAACTTTAATCAACAAATGTGTATATACATGAAATATATTTGACTCGCACTCACTGAATTAAAACCACAAAGGTTATAGACCGACTCAAACAGTGTGCATTAGCGGGGAAACATGCATACGGCGGCGTGTCTTGTTTAAACGCCATTTCGTCGTCTGCTGAATTAACGTCGCCGGCGACGTTGAATTATAAAATCGTTCTGTTTACCCATAAGGAAGCTGATTTGGTTTTAATCATTTCGAGTGAGGGCGTTTTGTATCTATAAAAAGCCTTAAAACAGCAAAAAATATCGATTTTGAACATCTTGAGGTCGCACTATTTTTCAAATGTGCCAGTGTCTTTTAAATGGAATATAACGGAAAAAAGGTGGAGGTAACAGATCCCCATTTTAGATACCCAGGTTCATGAATATGACGACCATAGTAACATCCAATTTTTACAAACAGTGCTATCAACTATCTATTATCCAGGCGGCCAGTGGCATTATTTGTACCTATTACCTATACCAAGAGCTTTAAACCATGAAGTATTTTCGTGATGAAGTAAACTATTAGTAGTCAATACCATTTTTGGTCACAAAATACACCTTGAATTTGCCATATATCTGTGAAATAACAACCAAATTTATTCATATTTGTCCTAAATGAAGCCTGTGGTATACTTTCTGTTGCCCAATGTCCATTGTCATTATATGGACAAGTCATGTACATTATTCATTTGTAATTTTGAATTCATTTTTCAACAAAATTACCCAAAATCAAACAAGTAACTTGAATTTTATTTGAGAGGGGTGAACAATTAAGCTAGCCAGAGGTATTTTTATGAAAAAAACCTGTAGCCTTGGCAAGAATAAAACGAAGTAGAGTAGGAAAACAACGTTTAACTCACTTTGAAAAATTAACCTCAGTTGACAAAAAGTGGGGCTAATGTGAAATGGGATGGGCCTTAGTGCTCTAGGTAGACAAGATGAATATTAATTAAGCTTGTCCCCGGAGATTCCCGAAAGATGGCATGGCGCCCCTCCGAAGTTGTTGCTGGTAATCTCAAGGGGGGAATCAAGGGATTAAATATTCATCCCATATGCCTAAATATCCCAACATTGACAGGGATATGCCTACAGGTTTAAATTTATGAAAACCAACTAATCACAAGTTGTTTAATAGGCTTGCCTGACCCCAAAACAGATATGAAAAAAAACTCTAGTGCCAATCTTGACATATGAAGGCATGTAGTAGCTTCAAAAACATGATTAGGCGGCGCCATATTGGTGGCCTTATATGCTGCCATCTTGGATTAACCATGACTCGTTAAGGTTCTCATGTTTCATGAGTGATTTTAAGGGATCCAATTACTTCACTTTTTAAAATGGCTGACTACACCTCGAACACCACTATAAATAAGTACCCTATAAGTTGCTCCAAACATAATTCGGCGGCCATATTGGCACACCTTCTTGGCAGCCATATCTTAGATTGACCATGATATAAGCCCTCAATTTGCCATTGGTCATGTAATTAGTTTTAATAGATTCCTGACCTAAAAATGGTTTTGATTATACCACAAAACACCACTATAAGTAAGTATAAGTACCTATCGACTCCAACTTGATTGTATGGGCAAAATGTGGGACCTTCTTGGAAGCCCCTTAGATTGACCATGGATGTAAGCTGTCCAGTGGTCATGGTAATAATTGGTCTTTCTAATGGATCTTTGACCTCAAAAAATATGAGTAGAGATTACCAGAATCATCATCCTCGGTCAATAGAACGAACTTGATAAGCTGAAAATAATGGTATTGGCGGCCATTGGACGCCATTGTTAATATCTCAAAATGCTCAAGGATGCACCTTGTGCACCCGGCAGATTACTCAAAAAAGAGGACACTTTCAGCTACACAAATCAATCATAAAAAACTATATACAAAATTTTCCAGGTTCATATGAAAAATCCAGTCCGCTACGGACTATTACTCCATGACGTTTGGCTGCGTTTGTTGTGTAGGCCAAATAGAGGTCGATAGTGCAGGAAATTGACATTGGATTTGGTGCCTGTGACTTGTCTCCAATAGTAGGGTCCCTTATATATGTTGATCTGATTGTGGCCAAATTTTTGATTTCTCGACTTCTTGAGGCGAGGCGCGGCGAAACTACCGCAATTGGGAGCTATTGGGGCTTGGCAACGCGATGCTTGTTCAGTCAAATTCGATTGATTGTACGCCTATGGCCCCGTGGACCCCGCTGTGAAGCTTGAAAACGAGTCGGAAACTGTATAAACATGAAGCTTATGTAAATTGTTATACGATCTTTTGATAGAGTTTTCAATCAAAATCATTCAATTTCGCGCCGAAAAACCTCTAAAAGTTTCGAAAGAGAACTTTATTTTCTCTACTTTTAACATGTATTTTCAATAGCGTGTTTATTTTGGGACGCTAGGCAGGCCTATCTGAAGGTCAGTGGACGGGTGGCACTCTTTACAACATGAACGTACAATTGTCGATATAAATAACTGGGTTGAAAAAGTTTGAAATAGTTAACTTTTACTAGAAAAATTACTATTTCACCACCTCAAGTGGTTATAAAAATATTAAAAATAATTATAAAGGTATGGTTATTTATGATATTCTTTTTCTCACATACGAATACGCGGAAGTTTACACGAACCGTTACTTATTACTATCCCAAAACAAGTTAGACAAACCTAGGGGTATTTTCGAAAACCCTGTTTTTGCATGCTATACGGATATCTTCAAAATCAAAGAGTTTGGGAGGTACTTAAGGTCAGACATCAGGCATGTGGAAGTCGTCTTCTTCCAAACACTATTTAACAGATACACGTCCGTCACACATTCCCACATGGCGTATCTGGAGGGGGGACAAGGGGGGCTTGCCCCACGGGTAGCCAAAGGGGGCGCCAAAACGAAGGAAGAGAAAAAGGAAAGGAACAAAGGAAAAGAAAAGGAAAGGAAAGGGGGAAAGGAACGGAAAAAAGAGAAGGAAACAAAAGAAAATTAGAGAGGTGGAATGGGAGGGAAGGAAGGGAAAAAAAGAAAATAAAAAGGGGGAGGGGAAGGGGACAACTAAAGGGAAAGAGATTAGAAAAGCTTATGGCCAAAAGGAAGGAGTCTGTAAGGGAAAGATAAGGAGCGCCAAAATAGGGCGAAAATGCGCAACAAAAATGGGAAAAGAGAAGTTTATTATAAAAATAGTAAAGGAGGAAGGGCGCCAAAACCATAATACGAAAATAATAGGAGAAGAACGACGGGAGTGTGAATGAATAAATTGGAAAGAAAAGTGCAACTATAAGACAATATAAAAAGGTGATTGCAGCAAAAATGAGAAAAGAAAACCGGAAATATACAAAAAGAAAGGGGCTCTAAAAAGGAACAATGGTTGAGAAAAAGTTTAAGGATTAAAGGGGCGCTAAAATAGCAAGAAATTTGAAGTAACGAAAAATAAGGGGCGTATAAAATTGAAAAAAACGGTTAAAAATGTTTAAGGGTGCAAAGAAATGGCCAAAGGAAATTGAGGTTTAAAGGGGAATAATAAGGGGCGTCACAACAAAGGAAGGGCGAATGAAAAAAATAGGCCGCGAAACAGCAACTGAATAACTGGCAAGAAAAGGGGGTTATAGAAACAAAATAAAGGAGCGTCAAAACAGAAAAGAAGAAAAGGCTTGAAAAAAGTGTACGGGGTGCAAAAGGGAAATCTAAAACAGAGGAATCAGAAAAAAAGGGCGTCAAAAACAGGGTACGCCAAAAATGCGAGGGGGCCTGAGAGCAATATTTAGGGGGCTCTTTCAGCAGCTGTGACTCTTAAATCCCACACGGGGGTTGCGACAAAATCTGTCAATTTGCCATCACCATTTCAAAAATTTTTCGGCTCGCGCGCTCGCCGATAAGTTGGATTTCTCTCGGTTTATGCAAATTCAAGAGACGTGGAATGGGGTGGAATTTCAATTTCCACAGAGGAGCCAAAAGTCATCGTCAGTTTTCCCCCGGGGGTATGTTCATCCTAGATACGCCTCTGTTCCACATCAATAATTGTGTATTCCTTTCTTTCAATCCAAAATTTTGTGACTTGTCAAAAATGAAGGATGCACTACCTTGATACTCAATCTTGCCATTATCACGCACATCTGAGTGACAATAACGGTAGCCTTCAATAGCATTACTCGTCAAAGTTGCCGATCCAATTGATATCGTAGTTTCCTAAAATGCCGGAGCCCTCTTTTCCAGTAGCATCGCTTGCATAAAATGTAAAGGAAACTTTTTTCGAGTTTAAAGAAATAATTGCTTCAGGACTCAATTCAGGACAAATGACATTTGGTTCTGGAAAAAAATGTGCTGGCAGGATGTCAGCCCTATTACGAGCCATGTGTTGTGGGAGGATAGGCCGTATTTTTAAGGTACACAATGGCATGAACATATTAAGACAAAATGGAAATATTTCCACAAGTTTGAAAACAATTTGCGGTGATTGCAATTTGTAAAAAGGAAACGTAATATTATTCTTGTAAGCTTTCACTTATCAGCCAAGGATGCCGACATTACTGCAGGTTTTATCAAAACTTGAACGCAGGCAATCAACAGCTCACAGATCATTGTATTGTATATGTGCTAATCCCGGCTAATTCATCTGTCAATTGTCAGCTCAATATCCCGGGCTGAATGCTTTTCAATTGTGGTTATGTACATTTGGCAGGGTTGATATGGCAAGTAATTGAACAATAGAACAGATAATCCTAGTTTTTCGTCGATAACTGTTTCAAATAGAAAAAAACAGGTTTTTCAATCGAAAAACTAGGTTGTGGACGCAAAACCTGGTTTATTTACCGAGAAACCTGGTTTTTCCCGATAAACTTGTTTTCACCGATAAACCTGGTTTTTCACCGATCTAAAACTTGGTTTTTCACCGATTAACTGGTTTTCACCGATAAAAACTTGGTTTTTCACCGCTTAAACTTGGTTTTGTTTTTCGCCGATAAACCTAGTTTTTCAAACAAAAACATGGTTTTCGAATTAGATTGTGAATTTTTTGAAAAACCAGGTTTCTAGTGGAGGGGCCTATGTTCTCCCGAGAGTCGATTTTATGAAGGTTTCATGTTAATGTGGGCAACCATTATAAATTGCATTCTACTAGGTATGACATTCAGAAAAACGATGTTTGCATTTTTTCGGGGACCTTTCGTGACCCTGACAGGAGGTCAAAGGTCAAATGTGGCAATTTCACAAGGCAATAGTGTATTTCATGATATTTATTGTGTTACTTGAGCTTTTGTTTCTTGTATATCAATAAGCTAATTAGAGGACAATAATATGCATAAATTTGCCTTATTCAGACCCCAGTCGGATAAGTCCTGTCCCAAGAGCAGATTTTAAGCCTATTTTTTTGCACAATGTAAAGTGGAACCCTATACAACCCCCCATTTCACCTGGCTATAATGCCCATGGCCTTAAGGAAACCAAGTTTGTTTCATGAAAATATACAAGAGAAAATGGTTATTAGTCCTAATTCCCCTCGTCTTGCAAGTCTTTTTTGTAACACGGTGTTACCAAGGGGGGGGGGGGGTTAGAGACACCACCCCGCTGAGAATTTTGGTATAAAGGCACCCGATGCTATGAATTTTTGATACCAGTGGATCTTATGGTCCTCCTCTTTCCATTGATACCAAAATAAGGTACCAACATCCCTAATAGGCGTCCAATGACGTCAAAAATGTAACTGTGCCGACAAATTTAGCATTTTCCCATGAAATCCCATTTTGCGCTAAAAATCGTAGGAATATCGGATTTCATTCGGTTTTCAGCTCTAATTATGGCAATTGACTAGTTTTACTAAAGAGTTTTAGAGCCAGACTGTGGCATAATATTTTTTCAAAAATGTAACCAAAAATACTGTAGTGGCAATCCCCCCCCTTACCCTTCGACTTTGAAGGCATAATACCCTAACGTCCCTGGGAAGGTGCTACCTCAATTTTTTTTCGCTAAAATGACCAGAAAGGATGAGAGAACAATTTTACGAAGCTTTTGGCATTTTTAAAGTGCACGGAGCAAATTCACAAAGTTTCAAGTTCCCCCCCCCCCCCTTGGTAAGACGAGGGGTAAACCAACCCTCTCTACACTTTGGCATCAATTTTATGGACAAAATCAACAAATAGGTGGAGTCCTTATTTCTCCTCTTGGTGGATTTGTGTGTGGTTGGGGTGCACGGTGACCTGCTTCTGATATCGGGATATTGCCCCATCCTGCCATACGCCATGTCCCACTTTTCATAAACAAAAGCCTCATAAGCTAGGGTATTGATTTTGAATTAGGTTCTGTAACAGTAGATCCTTACTTAGGGCTATATTGGCCCCTGATAATTGCACACACTCTATACACTAAGACAGGGAAATAATGATCAATTTCATATGAAACAGGTCATCAAATAAAGGGCTAAATTAGATAACACTCATTTTTAAAACACTTAAAGATTTGTGAACGTAAATTGGTTGAACAGAATATGACATCTTCAATCTATTGACTAAGTGACAGCAGCCCGGGGATAGCAGTAACAATGTTTCCATGTTCTGGCCCACTTTATGGAAAAAAATCGCAATTTGTTGGAAACATTTTTACTAACGTGGGACACAATTCAGTTCTTAACCATGGGCATTAATAGCAGCTATAAGGGGAGACTCTAACTTGATCTTGCTTTAGGCTATAGCTATTCAGGTCTATGGTTGAAAAGTATACAGCAACATACAAATGAAAGAGAGCATACAATTTTGTCTTGTCCCTTTTTTACAAATTATATTTTTAAGATTTGTGAATTTGGTTTACCCACAATGGTCCTTATAGCAGCTGTGATGCATGGGGTGGTATATGCAGGGGGGGGGGGTCTCAACACAAATTACCAAATGGGGACGGGGACTTGCCACAGACATCAGTCTCAATTTTAGCCTCTGTATATCATGACCCCTTTTTTTTTTTTCATCCATTTTGGGTATATGACAATGGGTCAAATATTTTTTTTTCAATATTTTTTAATATTTTCTCAATCGGAAACCAATTTTTTTCTAAAATTTTGGAAAAATTAGTCATTGTCTCATCCGAAGTAAACCTTGTCCCCGTTTGAGGGATAAAAAGGGAAATAAATTTGCATTAAATTTGGCTCAACTTTATTTCATCGTGTAAATCTATGGTCCCTTTTTTGGCAAACAAAAATACTATGGGTACACTGTAACAAAAATACTGTAAATTTTACAGTAAATACTGGCGCAATCTCTTCAACAAATTCCGTAAATTTACAGTTATAAACTGGTAAAAAGTAATTCAATCAAACGCTTATAATATTATATTGGTGAGATATTACAGAGATTGTGATGTGGGAGAATAAAAAATCACTGACGACACCCCAACTTAGAAGCCTATCCCATTTTTTACAGTGCATATACTGTAAAAATTTACCTTTTGTTTTAAAATGATTACATCAAACTGTAACATATACAGTTAATTTGATGAAAAACCTGTAAAAGCTATCTTTTTACGGGCTTTGTTTCAGTATTTTTTCCTGTAAAATTTACGTATTTTTCCACGTATATTTAGTATACTAATGGTAATAATTGAAAAATTCATAGTAGTGTATAATGGATGTTTTCGTTACTCATTAAATTTCAAAAAAAGTCTTCACTTTTAGATTTTTGTCATTATAGGCCTTGAAATTGGACATAAAATTTACAGTATTTTTCCTGTATTTTCCCATTCAAAAAGCCAAATACTGTAAGTTTTGAGAATTTTTCAGTATTTTCCTGTAAATTGCACTGTATTTTTTTTAGACAGTGTACTACTGTCCGTGGGCGCGGTCCCTACCCAACAAACCTTAGACCCCCCACGGGAAATATGTGACTAACTTGATCTTGCTTAAGACGAGACTATCCAGGGTTTCTGGATGGGATCGAATAATGAAAACATCATACCTGTGACTGGGACTAAGATAATAGTAACCTACTTTTGTCTCTTAAGTGCGAATTGTGGTTCTTTCACGGTAATAGTGGTTATTTCGCGGTTATAACAGCAATTCTTTCCATGGATTTGGTATCTGACTACACTTCGACCATTTTCTCTTGCACATTTTTAGCAAAACAACTTGCCTTTAACTTCTTACCATGGTATTAGGCTAATAGCAATAAATAATGGGGATTGTGGTAGGTTCATGTCTATCATTTAAAAAAGCGCGTAGAGTGTTTACAGAGATACTCCATTTTGTGCAAGACTAGGCCGACTCTTGGCTTTGGACGGACTTGGGCCGGCATAAAGGCATTTTATGCATATTAATTGTCTCTAATTAGGCTATTTACATATACAAGAAAACGCACGGTCAAATCCAAATCAATATCATTCACCATATTCCTGTGAAATTTTCACATTGTTTACCACGGTCGATATACTTTGGACAACGTATGACCGTTTTGACCTTACCTTGTGTCAAGGTCACTAAAAGGTCAACATAAAAAAATGGCAACGATCGATTTTCTTAACAGTCCATACCATGAGTATACTTCTTATAGTGGTTTGCCAAAACAATTAACAGGAACTTTCAGCAAAACTTCACCAAATTTTTACATAGGCCCCTCCACTATTCTCCGTTCGAACAACTTTTTTTCGATTGAAAAAAACCAGGTTTTCTATGTGAAAAAAACCAAGTTTAATCGAAAAACCAGTTTCTCGGTCGATAACCCTGTTTTTTTTTCGAAAACGTATAATGACAATCAGGTTTTTCGAAAACCTGGTTTTTTGGTGCGATTGAAAACCAGGTTTAGTCAAAAAACTGACAATCGATTCTCCGGAAAAAATCGAAAGTTCCTAACCATGTAAAGTGTTGTTATGGCCCACCACATGAGCGCAGGTGCTAGCATCGCGCGCGAATAGATAACGAACATGTCAACATTATTCACTTTTAATTCATATCCATCTCAATTAACCAATTGAAGAAGCGATATGTCGTTAACAAAGAAATATTATAATTCATACATTGTATATTGATTTAGTGACTTGTGGACGAGAGTGTTTGAATATCGCTATAAGTGCTATAAAGAGCTCAGCATTCCAATTATTTATTACGTAAAATGCACTACCTTATGTAGCCTAGTTGGCTTTCTTCGCACCGGAGACAACTTGATGCGTAATATCCAATAACTCAACTTCTTAATGGAATTCGATGTCAGTTTGTTTTTTGTTTTTTTTGTTTTTTTTTGATAAACCCTGTTTTTTTCGACAAAAAAAAAAGATAACAAGAGTAGGGGGGTTTTGAGAGGAGGAGGTCGGAGAAGGGGGACGGAGTAGTGGGTATGTTGTATAGAATGAGGGATACAGAATTCTGATAACACCCTGTGTTATCAAAAACTATGCAATCTAATTCGAAAAACCAAGTTTCGCGAAACACAGTTTTTCTCTCGATAAAAACTTGGTTTATTATAAACATGAACAATCAAATTCGAAAAACTGGTTTTTCGATTTGAAAACCAGGTTAGTAATGTCAAAAATCTCTGCTGCCAATCGACAGAATTGAAAACCTGGTTTTTCGATTGAACAACATTTTTTTTCGATCGAAAAAGCAGGTTTCTGACGAAAAACCAGTTATCTGTTCTATTGGGTGCAATATACTTGCCATAGATGTCAACACCTTTGACTTTTCCTTCCGTGTTTTTAATGCCACAAACTCTTGCTGTTTTACTTTTTTACAGAATCTAAACATCAAATTGTTTTCAAATTTGTGGAAGTGATTTCTCAGTAAGCTGGTAAGGGTTATGCCATTGTTCCAGACTAAAGACTAAGTATTGATGCAAATCCAGTTTGCATGAAACTTGAACATCTAATCTCTGGCATAGAGATGGGTGTTTTTCAGCAATTTCAGCAAGTTCGGGGTCTTTTTAAAGGCGAACTTATAGCCCCGGAGCTAGCAGACATTTGGACATCTCAAGTTCAAAAGGTTTGAGTGATTAAATATGTTACAGACTGACAGGGAACCCCTGAAACGTGAAAAATAATTGGTGCCTTAAGGAGAAGGGTCAGACAACTTTTGTACAGGGGTCAAATTTTTAATTGAGACCAATCGTGCTGAAATATAACCATGTTATTTGTCTAACGATAAAAGGATTCAGAAAGGTAATTTTGTACCAACGACAATGTAAAGTTACGAGTTATTTCCTCAACGTTCGCAGTCGTTGTCTAAACAGGCTATTCCTTACCCTCCCTCTGAATCTGTAGTGGAAAGGTACTAATGTGTTGAAATAAGGAAAGTTCATTATATCTTAACAGCAGCCTAATCCTTATACTAATCAATTCCAACTTTCTTTATATGTTTTGTGCATTTTGATATTCTCTCAATCACATTTCAGAAATTTTAATCCATCACGTCAAGGCTGAAAGAATTTTCAAAGAGTAGAATTTCTCCATATCTCCAATGCCAAACTTTCAACTCCAGATTTGGGGAGTCTAATGGCAATAACTGGAGCAAAACTCGGATTTGCGACCTGACTGATACACTAAAAACAGCAAAAACCAAAAAAGAAGGGCAACTTCAGTTTGTACAGGGTCATTTTTTTAATTGCTCCCAACTTTGGATAAATGGTGCAAATTATTGGTGGAGTTTCATAGGAAGCAAATAATTCATAGTTTTTGTGTCCAAATGCTGCTTAGGGGAGCGGTCATTTTTTTGCCGGGGGAAATGGAGGATTTCACCTTTTTTTCGGCAACAATTTTCGCGTTCCCCGCCCCCTCGCTTCCGTCAAAAATGGTCACGTTCACCCCTTGATCACTTGATCATGCCGATTTTCCCATTTAAAAGTTCATGTTCCCCCCTCTCGCGTTGAATAAATTTTTACGTTTCCCCCCTTCTTACAAAATTTTTTCGGGTTCCCCCTCAAAATCATCCATTCCCCCTGGCGTCAATAATGAACCCCTCCATTAAGAAAGTAGGGTGAAACAAGGTTCAGCCCCATTGAATGCAATGGACTTGACCTTCTTTGCCCTACATCGGGCAACTATAGACCAGTTAACATCCTACGTCACTCTTTGTTGCCTGCGAATATATTCCTGCCGAATCGTTATGGCCCCATAGTATTAACTCAACAGATACAATTGCCCATTTTGTAAACAGTCAGGCCGAACTATTTCAGATACCAACCCCTACACTGTTTACAAACATTGCTGTGAAAAAATAAAAAAGATAAAAAAAATAAAAAAAATATCTTATTTTAATCCTATGAACTCCATCAATAATTTGCCCCATTTTTATCTAAATCTGAGCAACTAACTTTTAATTTTGACCACCTTGTTCAACTAAAATTGACCATTTTTATGATTTTTGCTGTTTAGCCTGTAACTGTTAAAACTTTATGTTAGAATAGTAACAACTATACCCTGTTTTCCTGAATCCTTGTGATTAGACAATAAATGGTAAGACTTTGTCCAACATGACTGGATATATTTAAAATTTGACCCCTGTAAAACTGTCTGCCCCCTCCTCCTTTAAGGCAACCATTTGGCTGCCCTAAGAATCAACGTTTTCAGGGTCTCCTGTCATCTGTCACATATTTAATCACTCCAAGCCTTTTGTACTTGAGATGTGTTACAATGTCTGCTACCCCCCCCACCGTCCTTTTTTCTAAAACCTTGAAAACTTGCCTTTTTTAACCTCTACTCTACACTACCTTAATATTTTGCAATTTGTAGGGACTCCCTCGGACGTGTAGCACGCTTGGCCGTTCCAAGAGGGCAAGTTCCCCATCAGTGCAAAAACAATCCCGATTGCAGACAAGAACGCAGAGGCAAAATTGTGAAAAGAGCTGATTTAGTATTAATTATCTGGTTGTTTTTTTTCCGGTTTCCCCTCAAACGTATTTTTCCGAGTGGATACCCTGCCATGCACTCCCGCAAACCCGCTGGTTTCGGCCCGGCTCTATCGACTCACCTAATATGGCAGAAGTGGATGCGGAAAGTAACCCGGCCATGCACTCTTCAGTCATTTGTTGAAGTTGAAGCGATGGATAGCCGACATGGTTCCCCGAGGATGCCTTTGTCATATCATGAGTGCATGATATTTGTTGAAGATTTATGATGATTGGGAAGGTTACCAAAACCACTAGTATCATCGTCATGGCGTCTGTTATTTCGTTGCGATTTGTTTTTGTCTGGTTCTTCCTATTCTTACAATGACTACAAGTATCTTCTAGATGTGTCAGTAAAGACAGAGGGAGAGTCTTGAGCCTGGGACTTGTGGAGCGTGGTTGTCACCGGTATCACACCCACGTAAGCTAAACTGTGAGCTGTTATTAACCCAGGTGTGAAACTTACAGTCGCGATCAAATCCAATTATTTGTGAACAAAAGAGCTCGAAGATACACCTGGTGGCATAGCGTAGGTGCTTATTGGGCTTTAAGCCAGATCAAGTTACAATTTGTTGGAACCTCAATTACGTCAAATCCCCTTCGTTATCTTTCGAATTCGCTGAAGAAATATTCGCTGTAGAAGTACCAGGTAATAGGATTCGTTGCCCCAGCAATCGGTCCAAACAAATCACAGGGCATAAAGGGCGGGAAATTCAAATCTTCCATTGTATAGTATGTATCATGTGCCCTGTCATTTGTTTGGACCGATTGCCGGGGCAACGAATCATATTACATGACACGTCTAGAGCGAAATACGGTAATAGGATTAGCTACCATAGCGATATGCTTAAAGAAGCCTCGTGGCTTGTTATAATGGACCGTATTTAATAGAGGTCTTCCACCTTTCGGATTAGCGGCCATCTTGCCGGGAATGGCAAAGTCCATTCCAAATTTCTGGAGACTTCTGGAGACATGCATGTTGGATATGTATGCATAAAAGTATGTGTCACGCTTTGAATAGCACAAGTACTTTGAGGCCGGGTATTAAATTGATCTGAATGACGAATACTACGGGAACTAACACCTTTTGTTATAGGTTATGCATGAGTGAGGTGAAAGACCTCTATATGAATACGGTCACTCGCCATGTTTGTAGATAACGCACATTCCATCACTACAATACATTCAGCTGTCAATCGATCCATGCGTAGCAGTTGCACAGTGATCATTGACAGGTGAATGTATTGTAGTCGAGGAATGCGTCTATCTTGTCACAAACGTAGCTGGTTTTTCAATATCATGCTTTGCACGCGGAGCAGGCTACGCTGACCATGGAATTCAACTGTTGATATGCTCATTTACATTGTTAGGCCGATCGTTTAAATACATTCCGATGGGTATATAAATTATTGTGTGCAATACCGACAAACAGGTGAATTGCTGACCTTGTATCTAGTGCAGGGTGGCAAACAAAGGCTCAATGAAGTATGCAGGCACATACGCACGTATGAGATTCTGGTCCGATGTTGTGGCCAGGACCATAAGCAGTTAAATTATCTGATGGCAGCTATTCACTACTTCAATCGCCAACTATGATGTTTTCATTGTAATCTTTACCTCCAAGATAAATTTTACGCCTGGAGTGGGGATCGAACTCACGATTTTTGGATTACAAGCTGGGCGTCCACAGACGAACGCCACGCATTCCGAGCCGACTTACTTAAATAAACACATTAACGGAATAAAGCTCGCACATAATCATGAATAGCGCCGCTATGAGGCGAGTTGAAAATATCTGGTCCAGGACCGTATCTTCGAGCCAAAAACTCATATCAGCGATACGCAAGGCTGCATGGGAGCATTAAATAGAATTAAAAGTCCCAGGAAATGCAAATAGAATTGATGTGGTTTGTGTGAAGTCTACAAGGGACCAAAAATCTATTGTTTTCAGCGTGCATTATTTTTCACGAATGCATTAGTGTGCTGTCAGATAATACACGTGTCATTAGATAATGCACGCGGGTCACCACAAGTCACAACCTCTAGAAGCAACTCGAACAACCGTCAATCACTTCATATCGACTTACTGCTCAATATCAAGTAACATGTCTGCTGCATCTATACCTTCTAAGAACTTAGTATCTACAATCTATGGTGTCAGATCTGGCTAAAATGATTGTGTTGAAAATATCGGTTTTTCGTATAAAGTTTTGGTTGAATTCACACGCGCAGGCAATTTCAAATTATGTGATATCTGTACTGTTTTTCTTTCAAAAAATTTATTACATACACGCGTACATCTTAATTAACGAGATAAAGCGTTTTGTACTCTCAAAGGACTATATGTTTGACATTAAATATTGATCTAAAATATAAAGTGTTATAATTTGTCAAGTTCGAAAGCCGTTTAGAAACTTTAGCTGCTATCAAGTTGCTATACTAAAAAAACAGAATTCACAAACAAAAAACACGTTTTCAATGCAAAAACCAGTCAGGTTTTTGCACATGCATGCCTGCGTTGGACTTTAACATCTAATACAGCGGGCGTTTGAGTGGTAGAAGAAAATTCCTATGCATTCATATGCAAATCGTCACTGATGGGTTTGTTTTGAAAAAGTAAGGGCAGTGCAAAAAGTTCAATTTCTTTTACGTGTTTCATCACTAATGTAATATTAGCCACTCTTAGAGTCTTAGAGAGTCTGATCTTTCTCGCATTTTTCAAACAATCAACAATGAATTGCGTCAGTCTTTTTTGGCACTACTCAAAAGAGCATTACTTCAGACATGTTGGAGTGCAGAAGTGTTCTTAATATATTTTTAAAGATAACCTCTACGTTAATTATTAAATGTAATGATTTTTATATTTTTTTCTCAAAGTATATAACGGTATGGTCAGTGCAGGCTGCTTCTCGAGCCTTCGGCTCTCGGGCTGCCTGCACTGACCCATAGGGTGAATGCACTGAGCTAGGTCCTCATCCTTATCATAATCATTTATATCTCCGGTTTGCGTGGATGGATTACTATGGCATTTGCACTTTTTTAGGGAAATTGAAGTTTTCTGCTTGCACAACCTTTTTGAGGACACCCTGTATGTTTTTTGCACAAATCATGTGGATACATTCACATTTCATGACAAACAGCTTGATGTCAACGGCACATTTTAAAAAGTTGACAATAAATGATGAAAGGAAACGAACAATACAAGATCAAATGTAGAATTATTGTAAAATGTTAATGCTAATAAAAAAAGAATAATCGTAATAAATCGCCTGGCAAAGCTCTTTACATACAGACACAAAGACATAATTCTTAATATAAAATTACATACCACTACTTTTAAATAACATCCTATAAGCGTATTAATGCCATTTATAGAACAACAAACAAAATGGGCCTCCTGCTGCAAATATAAAACACTACCAGATACGGAATTAACTGCTGAAAGAGCGGATGGGCCAGCTGCAAATACATTTTAGCTCAAAATTGGATTTTCGCCTATTTTCTGTTGAAAATGCAAATTTTTATCGAATCGCGGACTTGATGACGTCATTGTGACGCCATACTAGGTATTTTGGTACTTATTTTGGTATCGATGGAAAGTGAAGGATCATAGCTATCCACTAGTATCAAAATCATAAGCATCGGGTGCTTTTTAACGAATTCTCGAGAGGGAGGTAACCCCCCCCCACCCCCTTGGTAAAACGTCTTATAAAAAAAAAGCTTGGGTAAGACAAGCGTTAACCAATCAGCATTCACCATTCATGTCTACTAAATGATACGTTTTACCACCATCGTCTTGTCGGTATCTCCTTGGTAAAGTATGTAAATAGTCAGGCTTCACTTTTGATGAATTAAAAAAAAATCTCATCGCTTGATAAGAATATGTTGAGCAAATAGACCTGTTGCAAACTTGCCTCTAATATCTTAATTGATTGAGAAATGTGTCACTTTATAGATACAACCACTCCATGTTGCATATAAAGCACTGCACAGTACTAAGATTGTGCTAGCCTATGTTCATAATGATTTCCAACATTCTATTGATAATCAGAGGGGCATTTTTCCTGATTATCTGATCTTTCTGCAGCGTACATACTTTAAAAGCTTCAAAAAGTGTGCCCGTCTTATATTCCAATATCCTAGATTTGTTCACACAACTCCTCTGCTGAAAAAACTTCATGGCACAGCCTATCTGAGCACATTACATTCATGACTCTTCTTGCCCTTATAAGACATTGAATGGGTTTTGTCCCCAGTATAATGAGTGTCTGGTGGTCAGTGGATCACATCCTGGGTCTGTCCACTCGTTCTCGCCACCATGGTCTCACTCTCGTTGTTCCTATGTTGTTCAATTAAATTTTTAAAAAAAAAAAAAAAACTTATTTCAAAAAATATACGATCAAAAAAAAACATAAAGATTAAAAAAAAGAAAAAGTTGTTTTCATCATTGGCACCCAACAAGAGTATTGGGGTTCAAACTTGAACAAACATATTTCTTCTTTGATTTTTTTTTTTTCAATTTACACTGATTTTCATTGACAACCGACAACAAACTGGGTCCAGGGAATATTGGCCTTTGATCTGAAACTTGAGACAGAACCCATCACGATATTAGGGGGGCGCTTCAAAAAGCATGTCATACGACACAATATTATTGTTAGTGGACAGCCTTTACTTTGATTCATGTGTTGAGCGGGCATAAATGCATGGGCTATAAACGATCGTTGAAATATCAAGTACTTTTACTATGAGGCTCCTGTCTGTTTTATTCAAGTGGTTACGAACAAAAGATATGATGACAGCTTCCTGTAATGTTGTCCATTCAAGTAATGCAGGTGGGACACTTGCCTATCATCTCGTTTGAAAAACGAGAATGTTGGTGTTGAGCAACGTTGGTATTATATTGATTGTTCATAACCAGTGGCGGACAATATTTATCTTGAATAATATCCTCCGACGACAAATTTTACTCCTACAAAGAGGAGTCAATGGAACCTTCCACAAACGTAATTACTATGGTACCAAACCTTTATTCGCCCATTTGGAAAACGAGTGGAAAATTCCAGATTTCAATAGATTTGAAGGTTTTAAACGTCACATTCCCTATGTCATGAAAAAAACCTGTTATGGTCCCAAGGATGACCAACAACCTTCTTTCGTGGTTGATTTATTTCGAACGTGCGTATTTTTTGAAATAATTAATAAAAACCAGACATCTAAGTTATTGAACAGACCGTAGAACACATAAATGTGCTGGCGGGACAAGCCTTTTCAGTTGGCTGTGCTGGCTTTAAAGGGGCATGTTTCGTGATCAATAACCTCTCCCCACCCCCCGATTACCTCGAAAGTTGTGGATTTGGTTTTATAGCTAGGAACCTGTAGCCTTAGTAATCCATGTGTACCTAATCTTAGGTACAAATTCGAGTGATTCTGTAAGAAATTCGCAAGTTTGTATTTTCTATCCGCAAACGGACAGAAGTTACAGCACAGTGGAAAATGGGACCGTGGGAAACAAGCAATTGCTCATAACACAAAACTGCAAGATCTAAATCAACTAAAATTTTGTGAACAAGATTTTCTCAAGGATATCTAGTGAACAATGAATAAAACAAAAGGTACGGGAATCACAAAATGCACCTTTAAGCTATGGGACCAGATTCCCATCACCATTCGTAGTGCCAGAACTGTTGATAAGTCATAGCTCAAAACTCACCTGTTTCAGTCGTATTAATTATAAAGACGCTTTGTATCTATGTGAAAAGGCGCATTTCAAAAATATAAGTCCTGTTTTTTTATATTATGTTATGTTATAATGAAATTTAATTCTCCTGAATTGAGATATTAATTTTGTTATTTCCTACTCTAACCTTTCCTCGCTTTATTTAACTGCGTACACTTAAAATACTTTAACGGTATTTCGCTAATAACCACAAAGATTAATTTGAAAGTATTCTTTGAGGTTGGAATAAAACCACTCATTTATTGTTTTCCCGATATTTTGGTGTAACTCGAGGTCCTATAAAGATGATCATCTGCGTTTCCTGGGGATTTCTGTTTCAGTCGTCCATATCTAATTGCATCATATTTTTCACCGAGTATCTTCTTACTGTAGGACATCCAAATCCTGAAAGAAGGTAAAATATTTAAAATTTGGTTCAAAAGCATGCATGGTAGGTGAATTTACTAATCTAATCGTATAACGAACGATTACCGTCTAAACTTTAGCATCAGCAATGTTGGATTAAACAGTGAATTTGTTTTAGATTATTTAGGTCAAAAGAAATCATTTTGTGTTTGAACGATAAAATTTTGAGTATTTTTGAAAACAAGTATTACATAATAAGACAATGATACCTTTGTCTCAATTTATTTCAAAATATCCAAAATACAATTGCATTTTTTTTAAAGTACCAGCGAATGGATATTTTACACTCACTCACTCAATCTTTTTTTTTTTTTTGGGTTAATCAGTCCTTAAACCAAGAAATCTATTCCCCGGGACCAATAGGTGTCGGGTCATTAAAAATATATATTAGGGTACCAAAAGGGTCAACAGATCAAACTAGGTAAAACCCCTTGCTTACGATAGAAGCACACCATTTGCTCCCATATATTTATCTATATTAGTTAAAGACAATATATTCTTTCCCATTTTCAATCATAAAGACATTAGCTTGCGCGTAAGTTACGTAATATAGGGTACCGATAAGGATTACAATTTCAAATACGGACCCACCCTTGCTACGATTTAGCTACACGCCATGCACCATGGCGGTATCCATTTTTCAAGTTGAACACTTGGATGACTATGAGAAGTACTCAATTTAACAAACGATTGTGAACGAGCCAAAATACAAAAATACAATATCTTGTAGCCCACTGTTTAATTAGATGTTACACCAGTCAAGTTATTAAAGTACGTGTCCTAACGTGGACAAAATTGCAACAACTTTTTTTCTGATGTGTACTTGCACAATGTCATAGAACAACAACATCAAAAAAGTAGAAAAATGTAGGAAGGGGAATGCCTTGAAACTATTGGTCAAAGGTTATTATGGGTAAACAATTCTAAAATTTAGACCAGAATGTTTGTTATGTCATAAGTATTAAACAAATGTATAGTTTGCCACACTTCCATCATCTGGTTATGGAGTTTTAAAATTCATTTCAATTTCAAGTTTATTGACATAGGCCTCTGGCCCAAATCATACATATCACATAATAAGACAATGATACCTTTGTCTCAATTTATTTCAAAATATCCAAAATACAATTGCATTTTTTTAAAGTACCAGCGAATGGATATTTTACACTCACTCACTCAATCTTTTTTGTTTTGTTTTTGGTAATCGTCCTTAAACCAAGCAAATATATTCACCGGACAAAGGTTAGGGTCATGAACTCATATATTACACTGTTAAAAATGTCCGTAAATTAAGAAAACAGATTTTCCGTAAATTTACGGAAAATCTGTTTTAGAAAACAATAAGAATAAAAAACAAAAAACATAAAAAATGTTAATTTACGGAAATATTTCAAAAATTTCTGGCAGCAATATTTCCGGAATTTTTTTTTTTTTGGTTCTGTTAAAATAAAAAAAAAAAAAAAAAAAAACTGAAAGAAGGTAAAATATTTAAATTTTGGTTCAAAAGCATGCATGGTAGGTGAATTTACGAATCAAATAGTATAACGAACGATTACCGTCTAAATTTTAGCATCAGCAATGTTGGATTAAACAGTGAATTTGTTTTAGATTATTTAGGTCAAAAGAAATAATTTTGTGTTTGAACGATAAAATTTTGAGTATTTTTGAAAACAAGTATTACATAATAAGACAATGATACCTTTGTCTCAATTTATTTCAAAATATCCAAAATACAATTGCATTTTTTTTTAAAGTACCAGCGAATGGATATTTTACACTCACTCACTCATTTTTTTTTTTTTTGGTAATCGTCCTTAAACCAAGCAAATATATTCACCGGACAAAGGTTAGGGTCATGAACTCATATATTAGGGTCACAAAAGGGTCACAGATCAAACCAGGACAACCCTTGCTACGATAGAGCACACCATTGCCCATATATTTATATATATTAGTTAAAGACAATATATTTCTTTCCAATTTTCAATCATAAAGACACTAGTTGCGCGTAATTACGTAAAATAGGGTACCGAAAGGATTACATTTCAAATACGGACACACTCTTGCTACGATAGAACACGCCATGCACCATGGCGGTATCCATTTTTCAAGTTGAACACTTGGATGACTATGAGAAGTACTCAATTTAACAAACGATTGTGAACGAGCCAAAATACAAAAATACAATATCTTGTAGCCCACTGTTTAATTAGATGTTACACCAGTCAAGTTATTAAAGTACGTGTCCTAACGTGGACAAAATTGCAACAACTTTTTTTCTGATGTGTACTTGCACAATGTCATAGAACAACAACATCAAAAAAGTAGAAAAATGTAGGAAGGGGAATGCCTTGAAACTATTGGTCAAAGGTTATTATGGGTAAACAATTCTAAAATTTAGACCAGAATGTTTGTTATGTCATAAGTATTAAACAAATGTATAGTTTGCCACACTTCCATCATCTGGTTATGGAGTTTTAAAATTCATTTCAATTTCAAGTTTATTGACATAGGCCTCTGGCCCAAATCATACATATCACATAATAACAGTAAATTATACCTTACAGAGGGTGGTAAACAATAATCAATATTCATTTCTGATTTTAAGAGCTAAATAGGCAGTGGCGGCGCCAGGGGGGGCATGGGGGGGGAATTCCTTTTTTCTCACTTGTCAGTTATTGTTTGAATGTAATATAAGTAGGGTATCTGTGGTAATAGCAAAGAGGTTCTATATAGATAGAGAGGCAAAACGTTACGTAATCTTTAGAAATTCACCGTCTCGCATGTTTTGCCGACCACAAAGAAAACATAGAGTACCAACAATAGAAAGCAATGGCTAAAAAAAAAAAAAAAAAAAAAAATTTCCAAATTTTTCATATTTTGCCCCCCCAGAATTTCACTTTTGCCCCCCAAGATTTCACTTTGCCCCCCGTTTGCCCACCCAGAAAAAGAGGTCTGGTGCCGCCACTGTAAATAGGTAAATTTACCAACACTTTGTTGAATTCCTTTTTTCTCACTTGTCAGTAATTGTTTGAATGTAATATGAGTAGGGTATCTGTGGTAATAGCGAGGAAGCAGCTTAACGCTAAGATCATTCTAATGTGGGCACACCAGAGAAAATGGTATTCAGCTTCTATGGCATTTAAATCACAACGAACACAAACTCGATTTTCGACTGGAGTACCCATATATCGACCAGATTGAATAGCAAGTGGGAAAGAAAAGAAAATATGGTAGACATGGTAGAGGTCAAATATGCTATTGTCTTTGTTAAATGCTGACGCAGAGGTTTCGAAATGTATAGATTTTTGTGTAATAATTAAAAATAGTCAACTAGAACTAAAGATAGTGACCTGAAATGCTCAATGTTTGAGATGAATCAGATTTTTCATTCTCATGCAGTATACATTTATGTATAGTATAACATTGCCATAGGATACTGTGTATAACAAAAATTCCGGATCCGGAATTTTATGACAAGGTTGTGATTTTCTATATAGGCTAGCGGGCAAGATCTCATAGCGTTTACAAAGGTGACGAAAAAAAAAAAAAAAAAAAATGATATTTTGCCGGATTGACATTATGTGTGTATACAAGCACCCAAACTAATAATTATTCCGTGCAATATTCAAAATGTCAGCGCCCAGCACGGACGACTGGTTTTGAATGGGTTTCACCCCCTTGGGTAATAGCGAGGAAGCAGCTTAACACTAAGATCATTCTAATGTGGGCACACCAGAAGAAAATGGTATTCAGTTTCTATGGCATTTAAATCACAACGAACACAAACTCGATTTTCGACTGGAGTACCCATATATCGACCAGACTGAATAGCAAGTGGGAAAGAAAAGAAAATATGGTAGAGGTCAAATATGCTATTGTCTTTGTTAAATGCTGACGCAAGAGGTTTCGAAATGTATAGATTTTTGTGTAATAATTAAAAATAGTCAACTAGGCTAAAGATAGTGACCTGAAATGCTCAATGTTTGAGATGAATCAGATTTTTCATTCTCATGCAGTATACATTTATGTATAGTATAACATTGCCATAGGATACTGTGTATAACAAAAATTCCGGATCCGGAATTTTATGACAAGGTTGTGATTTTCTATATAGGCTAGCGGGCAAGATCTCATAGCGTTTACAAAGGTGACGTACCCCTTACAAGTACATAATTTTGCTAAAATAAATTGTCTAAAATTATCAAAATCAGTTCTACGCGTGTTCTCACTTCTAGTATGTGCACATTTTCGTGAAAATGAATTAAATGTCATCTCCTTTTTTCCCTGAATATCAGTGACCAAGAGATGTACACCACGTTCCATGACTCCAGCAAATAATAGTGCTATTGATAAGTAAATCCGCCCGTTAGGAATTAGGACGAATAGGACAACGGACTTCAGATTCTCTGGGACTGCAAAACCATTGTTATTGTCCATGACGTTAAAAGCTTTTGAATTTTTTTCACCGCCCGGTTTTAGATTGAGCTACAGCCTCATTCACGAAGAAAATTAAAGCAATCAATTGCATAGAAATGGGGTTGCGCGGCAAGTTACGGGTTTGGTTCTGCACAAAGACGTTAGGTCACAGTTTGCCAAACATTTTTTTTTTCTCATGAGCTTTGTTCACCTTCGTTTCCCTTTCGAATAAAAGATTAAATATAGGGTCAAAGAAAATTGAACACACAGTAGAACCTCTAACTTTATGTATTCGTGAAAGAGGACGGGTAATTTGTGTTCCACGTCATGAAAATTTATAACAAAGTTG
>JAMKCH010016959.1:0-23374 GCA_023653785.1 Ophioderma brevispina
AGTACCGTCCTGTACCCAGATGCCCAAATTGTCTGTTTTTGTCTGGAGTCCCGAAAATAGCAAAAAATTCGTTCTCAAGGTTGGGACAACCGATCCATTTACATTTCAAAGATAGACTTCTAAATTGATGTTCCGGCAAGAAACAACGGCCAATAAGATCCACCGTTGACCAACCAAGACCAATTCACACTAATTTTTTTGTCTCGTGTCACTCCTCTCAAAGGCAAAGTCAAGAAGCCTTTGACCGCGTGGGGCACACTGCCCGGCATTTAGTACTTTTGAGGTATTACGCAAAGAGCACTTTCAGCGGCACAGTCTTGCAACGAAAGCACGGGTCGTTTCCAACGGGCCACGCACAAAACTCTATGCGTCTTGCATGCACCGAAGCTCACGCCTCCGTATACGCGAATGCCATTGCAAGTCAAGGATCCGATTGAAAGTACGATGCAATCCCAGAGCAGTAGGTAGAGAGGTAATTTCTGGAGTCATTTATTAATGCTGTTGAAGAGCATTTTGGAACGCTTGAATATTCCAACAGACATTCCAGTCCCCAGGACGTCCAGAATGCAAACTCTGTTTAGGTTGAGGCTTGTCCCTGTGACTATTTGCACATGTTTGCATACACAGTGGGCTGACTTGGGCATCTTGTATTTGGCAATTGCTAGTGAAGGTGTTGTGGACTAGTTACCACGTAGGCCCTTTGTTGGTGTGAGCTGAGGCATATGTTACTCCATGTGTTCATATGCTGTGTTAGATTCTTGACAACAACCAAATAAGTGCATTGGTTCCAAAACATTTGGCTGGTCCTAGCTATAACGGGACTTGTCGCAGTACCCATCTGCCACCGGCTCAGGATGAATTGTCAATATATGGCACAGCAGGGGTCATCATAAGACAATGAAAATGAAATTCAGGATATGACTGCAAACTTTAAAGTCTAAAGTATGTTATTTTTTCTTTTTAAATATTGGGACACTAGAACACATAAAAAAGTGTAATTTGTATTTGCACTATATTGTCTTGTTTAGATTTTCCATTTCCTTTTTTTCCTTTAGTTTTCTTCGACCCAAAGTAGCCCTTAACGAGCGCCGGCGGGGCAAAAGCGAATGCCAATACGCCAGTCCACCCTGATGCGCTGCCAGAAACTATTTTAAACATAGACTGTTTAAACAGCCTTCCCTCCTAAAATATTTTTTCCACGAAGCGGTGGACAATAGCATTCCGGTTTGTTGTTTGTCTTGTCTTTCTTTCTTCTTGCTTTTGTTGACCATTTTTGTGGTTAAGTAAGTTTAAGGTCATGAAAAATTGAAAAGTGGGGTGGAGCTGCCACAGAACATAACCTTAATTATGTAATAATGTCCCGTTTGAAGTGGAAAAGGACTTTTATATGTCATTTGACAGGGTAAATCACAATAAAGTGTATATAGGCCTCCATTTTAGTGATTCAAATATTAATTTGATTTTCAATTTATTGAGAAAAAGATTTTTTTCTCATGGGAAAGTAATTGTGTTATGATTAAAAAGAGAGCAGGGGATTCCCAAGTGCACTATATTGAACTCTACAACCTGTTGTTTTACAAACTAGCTAGATTGCACAATTGGGGAAATGGAGAATTCCCCAGATGTAAAACGTAGAAAGAGTCAACTTGTTTATGATTGAGATCAACACCATATTGCATGATTTGGGGATTCCCCATGAAGTTATATTGTGAAGTGATAACTGCAGATGATGTTAAATTCATGTGAACATCCAATTGGCCAGTAGTGCAAGGTTATGTTTATGATGATGCTGTGCGTAAATCTATTTTAAGACGTGGGAACTTTGTGAAGTCAATTATTAAGGAGAAATTGCCCAGAATTTTGCCATCAGCAGTTGTAATCGGAGCTATAGAATATAGTTATAGCTCGTTTTAATCTACAATAATGGTAGATTATGCTTCACATAGTTTGCAGGATTTATTATATTTCAATTCCAGTGAGCGCGTCTCTAATTATTTTCGTCGTGTTGGAAGCCAAAAGTGCTGGGAATCATAAAGAGGATTCCAATTTGTGGCCAGATAGAAATCGTGGTGATTATCTTGGACCGATTACTGTGGAAGATTAGTGTCGTCGAGGGACTTATTTAACTTGTCGTCGGAACTGCTGGACAAAAAGTTTCTTAGGACTGAGCAGATTCCCATGGAATAGTACTGATGGAATTTTTAAGTATTGAATTTTGCATGTGTCATTTTGAAGTCTTCGCTGTGAGGACATATCATCGTTAAACTGCAATGCTTCTTGGGGACATTAGTGGACATTCTTGTGGACAATAAGTATCAATCTTAGGAAATTGTGGGTAATTTTACTATGTAATGTTGTGTTTTGGACATTACCAAATTATGGAATCAAACCGATAAACATATGAAATCTGTTTATTTATAAATTCAGATCATATGTGCACAAGGCTCAATTTATTTGTGTTTGAAAAAGTATTCTGACCTTTGATGTCCATGAGACAAATACAAAAGCAATAAATAAAATACACTTGGAATAACGGGCACTTGGGATACACGCCTGCCCCCCCATCCTATTACATCACAGAATTGGGATTTTTAGTGATCTGAACCACTGGCCGAAAGTAAGATGTGTGCCTAATCTTGGGTGCATATTCAACCTACTCAGAAGAACTGTAGCTATTTATATTTTCTGTCATAAAACAGACAGAAATTACAAAACACGGTGTTTTGTGGGGCGTGTGATTACAGCTAATTAACTCAAAAACATCAAACATAATGTCAGATCACCTTAAATTTTACAAATACCTTTTCCTGAGGATAGCCGTGAATCATAAGCAAAATATAAAGGCTAGGATCACAAAATACAACTTTAAAATATTAATTATTGGAATCAATGCATTACATTAACCGGCATCATCAGCCTTATGAAGTGGTTATGCAATTAGGGAGTGTTCATTATTTACCCAGAGGGGGGGATGGAGAAAGCAAGGGGAGGCATGAAATTTTTTTTAAACTCTGGAGGGGGGACACAATTTTTTTTTGACAGAGATGGGGGGACACGAATTTTTTGTTAAAGCCATCATGAAAAATGGAACTGTTTTTATGAAACCGAGTACAAAATTGTTTTCACCATTTAATAAGAGTGATGTCAGAAAAATAAAAATTATTAAAGAAGAGGCCTATCAAAAATGATGCTAGCTAGACTATGAAAGGCAGCTAAAATCTCTTCAATGTTGTACAAAATAAAGCATGTATTCAATTTCTCTTTTGTTATGGAGTGTGATGTCAAACAGATAACTTTATAAATACCTTTATAGGGCCTTGATATTGTAAACCATGCCGGGATTCCATGCTCACCCAGTATGCCAGATAAAATCAGACATATATAAAAGGTTATATGGAAAAGATTTTTCGGAAGTATGATAGTAAATAGGTATCATGTAAAAAGTATCCCATCTGAGAATCAATCCCGGTTTGCAGATAACAAATACGACACCCAAATTCATTCTGAATATGATAAAAAATTGTGTATTAGATGATCATTCATCATACTAACCACCTTAAATTAAAAATACCAGCTTTCCAAGTGCTTGTTGTATTGATCTCATTAATTGGAGCAAAGGGCAGTTCACAATATCCTTGGAAAAAGCAACCCACTTGTTTACATGGGACTCACAAAGTTATACAGTGACTTGCTCCCACAATGCTCAGTCACTGAAATAGATCATTTTGGCCTAAATAAAGCATATTATAGTTCAAAAAAATAGTTCATCGCTTCAAGATGATGAGCTAACTGAGAGCTGTCTGAAGGCACTCAAAAGTGGAAAAAAAACGAAGAGCTTCAGGGGGCCCCAGCCCCCTGGTGACACCCTCCCATCAGGGGCCCAAAACTGGGGCCATGTACCCCATCCATTATTGCTCGCCACGATGTGCTGGGGGGCACCACTTTAACATCTTACCTACAATACTTTTCAATTGCTTGTATTGTCTTCATTATGCAGGAACGGCAGGTCACAATAATCCTACCCAACAACCACTTAGTTTATATTGACTCACAACGGCAAGACACTGTACAGTGACAGTGCTACGACAGTTCACTCAGTCACCTGAAAAAGAGATCATTTTGGCCTAAGTTAAAGCCAATATTTAGTTCCAAAATAATTCATCTCCTTCAATATAATGAGATAACTAACTGGAGAGATATCTGAAGGCCCACAAACATGCTAAAACACAAGAACTTCCAGGGGCTCAGCCAGGCCCGTAGCCAGAATTGTGTGAGGTGTGCGGATTTGCCCCAAGTGGACCTTTTGCGTCCAACAACCTTTTTTTTTGGCTCGCTGGCGCGCTCCGGTTGACCCAAAATTTTTCACGGTCGTCTCCCAAATTCTGAAGAAGTGGGGGGGGTGGTGGGGGGTGGGGGAATGTGTAAGGTTTCAGAAAAACAGTTTCATAGTTGATACTAACACGAGACATGCGAATCCAATGGAAAAACAGCGGCTAATATTCATATAACATGCAGCACAAAACGTAAAAACAGAACAGAATTTAGGAAGAAGGAAACTTCACTGGAAAAAAAAAGGACCTTAACATGACAAAGCGGACCGGTTCAACATTATAAAGCGGACCTTTGTAATTTTGGGGGGGTGCGTCGCACCCCCCGCACCCCCCTGGCTACGGCCCTGGGCTTTGCCCCCTGGACCCCGCCCAGGGGCCCTAAAGGGGGACCCTGTTTGCCCCACCCAATTATTGTCATTCTACGCGCTCACCAACACTTAGCATCTTGTAATGTTTGGATTGCCACCACATCCACTACATAGGCCACTCATCTGTGAAAATTATTAGGCAATATGCAAGGACACAGTCTCTATGTGAAAATGCCTTTGTCATTTCAATTGCATACTTGTAGAGACCGGACAAAAAACATGCAGGGCTTTTGTGACACTAAACGTGACGAGGGTTAAAGGATCATTTTGGCTAAAAATGCAGATAGGATAGGGGGACCTTTCTAAACACTTATTAGCCCTCAATATCATTGATGTCTACATTTGACAGTAAAGAATCTAGTAAAAGAGTCATCAAAGACTATGTAATTAGCCATGTTGATATTGTATTTTAAAAAAGATTGTAGTTCTCTCAAAAAGCTCTCATGACTATTCAGGGAGCAATTAAGAAACATTACTCCTGCAATGTACCTTAGAGAATTAGCTTCCAGGAGAGTTAAAAATCCATTCTCCTTCAATGCACTTTAAGGAGGCTAGGGAAGCAATCACTAGCGCTGCCTTAACAAGATGATGTCTGGGATATTGACCAATTTATGAATTGTAGGCCATATAATTGCACATATTCAAGGGGGGGACTTGAAGTTTTTATACGATTCAGGGGGACATGAAATTTCAGAAAAATTGAGATGGGGGGACTTGAAAAAACAGCGTAAAAAAGACGCGAAATCCCTCCATCACCCCTGGCTAAATCAAATGAACATCCCTTAGTATGAGTACCATATTGGAGCTGTCAACAGAGGGAGTCCCCATAGATACAAGCTACACATATATACTTGGTCACATGCTATTGATCAAAAGTTTTATTACTATTGTTACCACACAGGACCATAAAAAGCATTACCCAGAGGGGTGTTTTGAGTCACCCACAAGCACCAGTTTTGGGAAATCACCGCAAATAGGGCCATGTGATCACATGAAATTCCTATACCTAACACATTGAAAAACCCTGACTTTAACACTCTTTTAGCCCACAAAAAACATTAGTAACTTAGGCGGGGAATTCATTTTGATGATTATGATATGTGCGTGTGGTTCTTAAACTTTGGAACACTTTTTATCTAAGTACTGAAAGTGTTTAGTACAGTATGTATAGGCACATTGCTAGCATCATGGGATTGAGTCAAATCACCCTCTGAGCCATATACCAAAATGCTGAAGGACTCATGGTGGTTTTGAATCTTTGTACAGTAGAGGTTTGGGAACTATTATTGTAAATTATGAGTTAAAAGACCACCTGTAATGAGAAGAAGACTGTACGAGACCGTGAATACATTATCCTATGAATGTATGCCTAGCCCTGACTATCCACTTAACCTATATGGTAGAGTTATGTTGAATTTCAGTTTTTACATGTCAAACAACTGAATACAAGAAAGAAAGAAAAATGACTAACAGATTAATCTATGATAATTGTTGGATTTATGCTTGGACGTGGAAGTAATCTTCACAACACTCATGTTGGATGCAGACGTCAATGTTGACATGCGGATGTCAAAGGTTTCATCTTTTGCATGGCATACAGCTGTTTGTTTTATCCAAGCAAGTGTGCTGGAATCTGCCCTGCGTTCATAAATGTAATACTCATCCGGGGCATGCATGTTATCTTATAGTCCTTAGTAGTGGAATGCATATTATACAGTCCTTCATAAGCTGCATTGCAAACTCATAAAGTTCAGCTTTGGGAGGTCTATGTGACTGCTGGGGGTTTTGACAAGCATCTTCAATGGGAAGTCTGGATGAAGCCCGAGGGCCGTTCAAGTATATCAACTGGCTGTTGTAGCAGTTTCTATCAACTGGACCAAATACCTTTGACAGATTGATCGGTATTTAGAAACAGCCTCATCCACTGGAACGCACTTAGTGGACAACTTTCTTATGCCAACACCCCCTTGTCCCCAGATGTGAACATCAGCAGGGAAGAAACATCTACTTAAGCTAGTGAACAGAGGCCGCCAAGGAAAAGACGACATGATAAAATTCAACATTTCTTGGGCAATGCCAAGTGGTAATAGGACTGGCAAGATAGATGGGATTCAATGGAGATTCCATGCTGAGCTTCATCCTGCCGTGGATTTACAGAGCTGACAAGAGAAGAAGTGGACCATGCAAGCGGTTATCATGGATGTTTCACAGGCTCTTGTATACATATTGTGTGCAATCCGTCAGACCATATTGCATCTATCCAGTATTGTATAGGTCGCTTATGAGGCAGATGACACTAAGAAGCTTGTTGTCTTTGATAAATACCATGATATATCAGCCAAGGATCACAAGAGATGCGACATCAGGTTAAGCTACATCGACTCAAAGTCTCCATCACTAGTCATCTGCTAAAGAGAGATTCAATATGAGAGCAAAACAAGAAAAGGCTGGCAAGTGTGTACCCACTCCTTGTCCCCCAGTTGATGTGCACAAAGGGGAGGAGACATCTACTTAAAGCTAGTGACCATAAGACGGTTATCATGGATGTTTCACAGCTATGTAATCATATTGTATGGCCACATGGTGAACCCGTCAGACCTTATTACATCTATCCGGATTGTTTAGGCCGCTATGCGATGACAATAAGAAAGTTGTTTTCGTTAATACCCTGAAATATCTGCCAAGGATCACGAGAGGATGCAAGGGCAGGTAAGTTATCAAATTACGAAGTCCTCTCACTAGTCATCGGCAAGGAGAGTTGCATAAGGAAGAGCAAAACAAAAAGAAATGGCTGGGAGATCACTGGGTGTCATAATTTAGGAGAAAAGTGATAATGAAACTAGTGATGAAGCATGTCTGAGCATGAGGAAGCAGACATCGCCATTATATCATGCCCTTAGTATATAGCTAGAAGTTCGGTAATGGCATCATATTAAACCACCGATAAGTTTTGAAATTGATTCATAACAGTTTTATATATAACGTTGTTAACTCATGGTTAACTGTGGGTGTATGACCTCCATATTAAATCCTGTTTTATAATATCAATTCTTTGAACCATACTAATGTGAGAATCAATAATAAGATGGTTTTCAAAAGACTTGGTATGGGATTAATGGTGTTAAGTTATTTAACCATCTTTTTGGATAGAAGGGTAAAATTTGGTCCGCAACAATTTTTACCAAGAAATACCCCTCAATGTCAATTGTATGGAATATTTCTCCTCATATATGCCTAATTCCATTGACCTGGAAAAGAAGTTTCCACAGGGTGGATGGGGATGATATCAGTCTTCGTGACGAATTTTAAACACAATTCATAAAACTACAAAGGTATGTAAACTGATTCATACATTAATTTGTTCAAATTTTTTCAAACACCTTTTATCTGAACTCAATGGAATATTTATTTAATGATCCAGACTTAGATTGGACTAACATTTTATTCCATACCATTCTACTCATCCTCATCCCTAGGTTCAATATGAGAGATGTTTTATTAGGTACTATTGGTCTCCTAGAGGCCAAGACTTCATGGGATTTCTAGGATGTAAACAAAATCACTCCATGAAGGAGTTTTCGCACTTGGCTAAAAATCTGTAAGGATATTGAAAGAACAACAATCTTGCAAATTTTTCAGCATGTGAATCGTATACACTTGATTCTGTTTGGTAAGTGTATTTTGACATACTTATATATATGATATTATAGATAATTGAGTTTGAGCACTCTGGTATTCATAACAATGTGTGGCGTGATGGGGTGGGTCGTTGGCTTAACATGTTCATTGATTCCCTTCATTTGTGGATTGCATTTTAGCTCTGTGCTGCCTGTGAGAACACACAGTTTTTCGAAACGGGACTGTCTGCAGATTGAGTAATGACGCTCCTTTTATGCTTGGTTGCCAAATGGGTGCAGTATGTTTAGTTGAGCCTCTTCTGCTTTTCTACAACTGTACATGTTTTTATTTAGCTTGATGTTTTTCTGCAAGACGTAATACGATTAGCATTTTGCATAGCTCCCTCATTGAGTTTGAGCACTGTGGTATTCATAAACAATGTGAGGCGTGATGGAGTGGTCAGTGGCTTAACAGGTCATTGATTCACTTTCATTTGTGGATTGCTTTAGCTCTGTGCTGCACTGATGAGAACAAAAAGTTTTGAACGGTACTGTCTGCATATTGAGTAAGTAACGCTCCTTTTATGCTGTGTGCCAATTGGTGTAGTATGTTCATTTACACTCTTTGCTTTTCTACAACTGTACTGGTTTATTTAGCCTTGAATGTTTTTTATCAAGACGTAATACTATTAGTCATTTTGCATAGCTCACTCATTGATTTTGAGCACTCTGGTATTCATAAACAAATGTGGCGGCGTGATGGGGTGGGTTTGTTGGCTAACGGTTCATTGATTCATTCATTTGTGGATTGCCTTTAGCTCTGTGCTGCACTGAGGAGAACACAAAGTTCGAAACGGTCTGTCTGCAGATTGAGTATATATATATATATATATTTGTCCTTTGTTCCCATGTATGTTTTTCAATGTCGAGCCAATAAATTGGCTTGGCTCTCAGAAAAAAACATCTTCGGGTCCTTAGTGACGACAGATGTATTGTCCTACTGGTGTATTTGGTGTCCAGGGCAGCACTGCATTGCAATGAAAATGGAGAGATGGATGGTACAGTGCTGGACATCAATGCCACATTGCTTGCAATCGTCGGACCAATGCTGCATTTCGCTTGGCAGTGGGCTGTGACACAACATCATACCCGTATGCCAAGGCAAGATAACTGCATAAACACTTTGCTTGCTGGAAACTTCCCGGGTGGCCAGATGTCCTAGGTGAGGTGAACACCACAACGAAGATACTTGGACAACAAAACCATTTTTGTGTACTCTGGATGGCAGCCACAGGGGTACATCAATGGATTCAGCTCGCTTCACCCTCTTGCTCAAAGAGAAGACAAATTCTATAGTAATGGCCCTGCCCTCCAATGTCCCCCAATCTTCACATGCCTACGAGCTCATTTACAGTCAAGCGTGAAAAGCTGCAGATCACATGCCCCACCAAAGGAAGCAAGAAATATTGCTATCAGGGTGCAAAATACGGACCGTGGGGGCATGGCAGTTTTAAAGGGCAAATAAAAATGCCTTCAACTTGTAGGGCAAGAAAGCATTCAGCCAAATGGAAAAAGGCATCCAAGGCAAGTTTTCAAACATGGGGAGGACATCAAGGCAGGAGAGTTTTTCTGTAAAAAATAAAGCTATAAAATTCCAGAACGGATGCTTTGAATAAGGCCCCCATAAAAATATTTTGGATCACATCGGAGACTTCAAAATTTGATGACAGAGTGAGTCTTAGATAAAAATTTCCTGGAGAAGTGCCACGTATCAGGGTATTGCAGGAATTCAAACCTTGTAGTGTATAGCATGTGTCATGTGATTATTGAATCTATTGATAGTGAAACAAATTATAATTATGTGGTACTTCTAAGTAAATATTGCAGTTTACTAAGGCTGCCATTTCAATCGATGAAAGAAAGGAAAATATAACTGTACATTAAATGTCATATGGATTTTTGCCAATTGATATGTTCAATTATTTTTGTGTGATCACCCTGAAAGAACCAGGCAAAGCACCCCTGGGGCATTGTTGGGATGTTGTAATGGCTTTAGTATTTACCACTAATCTAAATCTTTTTCCAATCAATAGTCTTTTTTGACAAAAATGTTTACCTATGGCAAAGACTCAACCAATCTTAAAATTCATCATGTGAAAAATCCCTTAAAAATCACTACAATTTCTAACAAATATATTGATTAATTAAATTTGGCAACACTTTGAGGAAAAAAATCATGTAACCAGGTTTTAAATTTGGCCATACGTGCGGGAAAACGGGCGTGAAACGCCTAATTTACACATTTTCCAAGGATTGTAACACAAGCTGGCACCCAAAAGACTGACCCAGTACAACAACCAATAATAGAAAAGCCCTTCAAAGAAAAATGTGAGTAGTCTCTGGTACTACATGTAATTTAAATAAATTTGACGTTGTTTTAAAAAGTCGGTAGAAATGTGAAATGAGAAACCACCATTTAGCATTCCCGCATCACTCATATCTCGGAATATGAACCACCTGCTGCACATCCGCGGCGTATCTTGGGTTTGTTTGAGATGAAACATTGATTTTGTTTCTCATGTTATGCGATGTTGACACCAATTTCTATCGTCCGTGTGGATATCATGCGATTGGTAGCTCCCGTTTTGAGAAAAGAAATAACCAGTAGAATCTTGTCTAAGCTTGCATTTTTTTGATATAAATTATTCATAAGACTTCCACTATTGTTTTAATACATTGGCCAAATTGAATTAAATTGACTCTTGTAGTTTGCATAAACAATCGTTATCAGATTTCTTTATTCTACTGTATTTCGCACCACACCCGTAAGCAACCACATATCGGATTGCCTTGATGCAACTATGTTGGAAATGATGATGAAAATTGTCTTTACAAGCCAAGAATCTGAAGATTTTATGTACTGGTAACAAAAGATGATGTTCATTTTTTTTTAAAAAAAATTAATCTTCATGAAAAGAAGGTATTTTAAAATAATTTGCCTTTTAGATTGCATAAGTTTACTGATATATGAAAAACATTGATGTGCAAAAATACACACAAATGGGATATATAACAACTTTCAACATGTCCAAGTATGAGTTATTAATTGGTTCATTGTTATGGAAATAAAAAAGGTTTGTCTTTTAACAATAATAATAAGTATAAGGCACCAGCAAGACACCCACAAAAATTTAATCTTGTAATATACATGCATGGTTAGCGTGAGCTGCATTTAAAACACCAAAACACACACACCATTTCCAGCGCAGGCTATGGCCTGTAATCATTTATTACATTTGGATTGGTTTCCCCGACAAGAAACATGGGCCCGGCATCTCAGGCCGGGCCCGTTCAAGATCAAAAGAAACGGACCTTTAAAAGGTGAACACTTATTTTCGGGAAAAGGACACCCTTATTTTAGGGTGACTACAGAATCGGGCAGTTGAGCATGAAGACTTGTTGAAGGTTAGTTTCTGAGATGATTAAAGGCTGACTCAGAGATTCTTGAAATAAATTGGTTTGTGTTGTAGTAAATTTTAAATAAATAATTTTTAGATTTTTTAGTTTTTTTGTTTTTTTTAAAATGCTTAAATTCACAAATTTAGAGATGATCGATTTTTTTTGGTCATTGCAGTAAACATTTATGCACAAGCACAATATAACAGATGCCATAGGGATACCGTGGATTCTAGATGAAGGAATCGGTTTTGAGCTTAGTTATTTCACAGTGATTTATTATATGGACAAGCATTACGATATGCAAAAAACATATGTTTGAAATTCAGTTCACCCTCATAGGGGAAATCTCCAAGTCAGCCTTTAACAATTGATATTATGAAACACATAGCACTGGCCAAATAAAGTTGGGATCTCTATTGGATCCGGTTATTTCACCTATTACAAATGTATTGTCAGGTGTAACGATTCTTGTTTCCTTTAACTGTTATTTTTATTCCAGAACAAGATATGGACACAAAAACCATTCAAATCTCTCGCCAGTTGTACTAAACAGCGCTTATCCAAGACTACCGGCTGGTCAGACAACTTTTAAGGCCAAAAGGGATGATGACGATGCGACTGAAATGTCGCATCCAATATTCTCCCCTCCAGATTAACAGGAAATTATTATTCTAGATTTGCCACCCATTACTGAAAAGAACATTTTAACTTTTTTTTATGAGTTGACAATGTGTGACATTGTCTTTGACCCGCTGACCTATAGGAAAATGCGGGGATGGCAAATGTCCGGCCAAATTGATATGCACTCAATCGTGTGGTTATATATCCCCGATTTTAGCCGGCAAAGATAAACATTCAGATGAAAGTCGGTATTTCCAAGCAACCTATCGGCAAAGATAAACATTCAGATGCAAGTCGGACTTTCCAAGCAACCTATCGGCAAAGATAAACATTCAGAGGCAAGTCGGACTTTCCAAGCAACCTATCGGCAAACATAAACATTTATTTAGATGCAAGTTGGACTTTCCAAGCAACTTATCGGCAAAGATAGACATTCAGATGCAAGTCGGACTTTCCAAGCAACTTATCGGCAATTCAGGTCTGCTACAACTGTTTCTGGCCTGTGATATCAATGCACCATGTTCTTCAAGTATGCAACGGATATCAAACAAAGTAGCAGATTCGTACTTACAGATCAATGAAAACAAATTGCGTAAAAATAGGGAGACAGTGAAGAAAGTAATGACTTTAAGATACGGATCAGACACCGGGAGGATAGTTGCTCAAACTGACACTGCCTTTGATAATCCGCCCAAAGGTTGTGCCTTCTATCAACTGGGCGCTCAGGCCTGGAGTCCACTGTTTTGTGCCGAAACAGGATTAAATTTACCTATTTCGTTTCAAACGAAAAGCAAACTTTGTTCGTGCCATGGAAGAATTCACGGAGGCGATTGCAAAAGAAATTTCACCTTCGATCGCGCCATGGGGAATGTCGAATTTGAATGGGATGTGTGGAGAAGATATTACATCAGGGCCCACCAAAACTTTGATTAGAGTAAGAGAACTTGTGACCGATGAGGGCACCCACGCTTTCAGAGGTTTAAACGAAATTATGGTGAAAAATGGAGTCGGATGCATGAAGGGGGATTGTGCGCAAATTTAACAAAATCAATTGGGCGGAATATAAACAAAGCAAGGGTTAGCAAAACATGTATTGACGGGTTTAACAGCAAAGGAAAGGGCACAAAACAAGAGATCACTTGCAGCATTTATAGAGTTGAGGTGTTCAAGGCTGGTGGCAAATTGGCAAAGCTTAAATCAATCTGTTCCGGGCTAAAAGAGAGGATCTTCGGATGCATTACGGGTGATGCTGAAATTTGCAGGAGATTTTCTCTGGTCTGTGCTGCCCATAAGAAGAATGATCAAGGTAAGCTTTCTTACAGAAAACTAGCCTTTCATCAAGGCATTGCGCTTTATTTTTAAATTTCCGTATTTATTTTGTGTGTTTTGTTTTTCCTTATTTTTTGGGATAAATCTTTCGTAAACTTTCCTGGGAACTGATTGGCCAATACATAAGGCGCCGAATTAATACATTGCATTGTGATACTACCGTCTGGCGGCATTGTTTATGTTACTGTCGGGCAATTGTCTTGTGGTTAGAGAAAGGGTTCAGTTGAAAGATAATCTTTTGGTATGAGCAATCAATTGGTACGTACAATCACCTATATGATGACCACATAATATTTGATTGACACATTATGCTTGCACAGAACTATCCCTATTTGCGCAAAGATGCCTTGCTTCGCTCGGCCGAAGGCTTTGCTTTCGACACCTGCCTCCGGCGATCATGGTTGAGGCATCTTTGAAAAAGACAAACAGAAAACTTGTTCAACCTGCAAAAAAGTGTAACTGCATGCATAGCCTCTCCCTTACAAGAAAAAAAGTTGCTTACAATTAAGTTTTGTTTTGTTTGATCTCTGCAGCCACCACCTGGTCTCCCAAGATGATCGTATGTTAAATTAAGCAAGGAAGATAAGGAAATTATCAGTCACTGGATAGACAACAAGTTAGGAGAGGAGGCTGTGGAAGGACAGCGAAGCAATCTCGTGACTAATAGGTGCGAAGGATTGCACCTGGCAGTCCTAAAGACTCTCCCTAATAGTCGGGTTTATTACTGCAGAAAATTTGCAGGTCGAGCTCATTCTGCCAACATCATGTTATCAGCGTTGGGAGGAACCGAAGTCATAAGTAAAAGCCACAAACACCTTGGTGTCCGAACAGCAATTATCATTCTACAGCGCACAGAAAAAGAAGTAGAAAATTGAAGACAAGGAATACACAAAAGCAGGAAACAATCTATAGTTATTGAAAGTTGGAAGAAAGATCATGCTGAAAGAAGAGAAGAGAATGATTATTCATGCTGATACAGGTCATACTTCGGGTTGCTAAGACCCAGTCTTACGTCGTGATCATACATATCCCATTAAGGGTGGCTATTGTAAAACTTTGTGGCCTTTTTATCCTATCTGTACGGCATTTCTTTTAAACAGCCCAAGTAGACCAGGAAAAATGGCAGCCATTTAATTCCATATTTAATGCAAAGCCATTTTGTTTGTTTTGTGTGGTTTTTTACAGAACCTTTGTTTTGATCTATAAAGAACCTTGTGTTTTCTACTAAGAACCAACTGGGTCTTTTCCCTAGCACTAAAGGGCCTGTAGAAATAAATGGGGGATGCACTATCCAATGTTCCATTTTAGTTCTACTAGAACCATTTTAGGAAGGGTTCTTTGCAGGAAAAAAAATTCGGCCGTATACTCCATTTTCCCTATCCTACCCAACCTCCGTGCATTGACGTCAGCGAGATTTTTGATGTCGCACCAGTAAACCGCACACGCTGGCTTAAACGACGGCCTCTTTACACTCTTTACACTTGCACCAGACGGCTATGTAGACGCATGCATAAAGCTGCGTCAATGTTGTGACATCACTCACGAGGGGAGAAAATGGACATAGAACCTCTATTGTTAATTGGTGTACTTTTAGGAGCCGAACCTTAAAGTCTGGAACCTCATCAAAATTATTTTCAAAATAGAATTGTCCCAACAGGCCTACACAACCGTTGCTGGGTATTTTAAAGAACCTTTTTGGTTCTTTGAGGCAAGTTTTAGTTGTTTGAGAATTGTTTAAGGTTCTCAAGAACCGTTTGATTCTTTGTTTTTGTTTTTGAATCGGTACTGACAGAAATTGCCATGTCAGTCATAAATGGGCTGTATGTGCCGATATCATTCTATTCCGTGCAGTTGTGTTTTATTTTGTTTGGCTTTAGCTAAATACACAAAAGCGAATCAGAAAACAATTTCTTTAAACCCTTGGCAAACCACGATAGATTTAGAATCATTTATGTAAGGTTTCCTTAATGTTAATTAAAATTTAAAAAAAAAAGCTAGGATGTATGTTTATATACAATAAACAACAGAACAAACATTTGGGTCACAAAAATGTCGCACTTTCACAATCAGAAAGGTTAATGCTTTCCTTGTTAAAATTTTGCTCAATTTTCACCAAAAAATATGCATATCCTTGTTTTGAAAGGGCATGTTAGGTAGGCCTACGCTAGTATGTCACTAATAACCAAAATCAAAACCTCTTGGGGGCACTCCTACTTGGACGTGTATAGGGTTGTCAAGAGCCCCTTTTTCAGCACCGTCACCTGAAGACGCCATTGTTTTACTCAAGGACCTTATATTTTTCAAAAAATTATGCATTATTTTGTAAGCATTTCGAATCAATCTGTCACCCAAAGACATGACTACAAAATATTGCATAGTTCTTTGAAAATATATTTTGAACAGTAGCTTTTATTTCTCACTTTTATTGTTGTGATTTTGAACAATGAACAGTGGAAGCCTGGTAAGAACTATAACTAGGCCTAAAATAAAATGGGGCCTACAGGGCCTACGTTTAAATTATTGTGTATATTGTAACCAAATGGTGACTTGTGTAGGAGGGAATGATCAATAAACAATGCTAAATACTAAGTAATCATAACACCAATATTGCATAATCTCTTTTGGTGTTTGGTTGGCGTTTGGTTTTTTATATGGCCATGATAGGCTAGGCTAGGCTAGGCTAGGCCAGGCTAAACACTAATGCCTAGGCCAGGCTAAACACTAATGCCTAGCAATGACACATGGAGGATCGCATCCCAGGCATCACCTTTCATTGTGGCAGGTCCGTCGTTGGCAGTTTGCCAGAGGCCCCTCCAATGTCAAGTGAGTGGGTTCTGTGCAAAGAGGCTTATTGCAGAGGTGCGAATCCTGGAGGGCAATTTCTTGTACATCCATCAGGAGTTCTGGTCGACGTCTCGATAGGACATGCACCGCCCTAGCGACGTTGGTTTGGACTGCACTCGGCCCTCCTGGATAGGTGAAACAAATTCGCCTGTAGCCTGTGTTGTTCCTGGCCTTTTCATTGCCATATGATGCAGTTGCCATTGGCTACGGTGTTTGCCAACAGCCTGTCTAACCTTTTTAAATCCGTTCCTCGATGCTCATTGATGCCATGATAAATAGCCTAAGTTTCGATTAAATCGCAACAGGAGCGATCGATAAATATGCGTTAGGCTAAAGACACCTTTTGATGTTGCTAATTTGCAAGAAATAATGAACATTATTTTTGCAATATGAAACTGGAATTTCGCAGTTCTCGGCTTTCGCACTCGCTATATTCAAAGAATATAAGCTGTGGGCCGCATCATGACCTTTGACCTTGACATACGACCTTTGACCTTGACATACGACCTTTGACCTCATCAACATATGAGGGATCTCATGGTGCACCTATGACCAAGTTTGGTTCCAATTGAACTTCAACTTTTATTTTCAATGGAGGTCAATTTTTACATTTTTAGCCGATTTTTCAACTTGACCTCATATAACCTTTGACCTTGGTACATGACCTTTGACCTCATCAACATATGAGGGATCCCATGGTGCACTTATGACACAATTTTGGTTCCAATTGAACTTCAACTTTTCAATTGAGGTCAATTTAAGTGAAACATACACACATACATACACACGCACAACAGAATGCAAAGTGGTCCTACATTTTTAGTTGACACATTAACATTACACATCATACTTCACACGCTACAACAAGAATGCAAGGGGTCTTCAGCTTAAAAGCTGGGCTGGCCCCAAAAATTGTACTAAACCTCTGCTTGCTTTGATATAAATTTTAAAGTTTCATTTGGGACTCACAGTTTTTTACCCAAAATACCAATCATAACCTCTCCAAAAATCAAATATTTGTAATATTTACCCCCTAGCATGTCCGCTCTAAAAAGTGTCTTACAAGGGAGCGCACCACTAATGGCTCTCCCATAGGAACACACGCATTTCTGTATGGGTTCCAGTTACGCTAGACAACTCCCTGCAATACTTGAGGCATTGTGTTTGGCATCAAAATAAAGCTCTTTCTGAAGATTTGAGAAAATTTGCTTGTATACGGTGTTGACCATCTACTTTTCACTTTATTTTCACATTAAAAATGCAATAGCTAAATTTACCACCCCCGCATCACTCATATCTCGGAATGACCACTCCCCGGGGGGTTCACTCGCACAACAAAGTGGTACTCGTGCTCGTCACAGCATCTCAAAGTTGGACCCTTAATGGCGTATTCAGCAGTACCAAATTTCACCCCTTAATGGCGTAAGATGAAGAAAATCATGCCCCTTAATGGCGTGACCCACCACAACAGACCCCTTAACGGTGTAACCCATCAAAACAGACCCCTTAATGCTTAACTCACCAAATGACCCCTTAATTAATTGCACCCCTTAAACACCAAAATGATCCCTTCAAACACCTGATTTTAATCCCAGCTTTCATTAACTTGAAATTAACTAATCATGTGTTAGGATCCTTATCATGTTTAGATCCTTAAGTGTTGGAGTCCCCCACCTATTTTTTGTTTAAATCTTCATCTTGTTTACTGCATTTGGCAATTATTCACTCAGTATAGAGATAAACACTGGAAGCCATATTCGTCTTCTCTTCTCAATAGTGCATGACTCACGATTATAAACTCATATAACTGAAGCCACTTTGGCGGTCTTTCGCGAGATTTACAGGATTTATGTATCGACTTAAATCGACTATCAGCTAATAAACATTGCGGACAAACATTGCGGGAAAGAATTTTGTATTGTGCCCATGGGCCCGGCCTATGAATTCGGCAGCCTTAATGGAATAAACTGGATTTGGACGGAGATGGTGGCTGCAGAATACTTAATTATCTACTAAAAGGAATACCGTGATGGCATAATGAACACCCGGGTCAACATTTTCATGGAGTATAAAAATTAAAAAAAATAGTCTAAAAAAGAGAGCGATCCATAAGGGGTCACAACAGGGCTCTTGGCCTGGTCACAATGATCAGAATTTGTACTCCACACCGCACAACAGGCTGTTGCTGTCGTTTCGTTGATTCCCATTTGCATAGTTCCGGGACTTTGTCAGCCCAATGTGAAAATAAAATGCCGGGGATCATCTCGCCTCGTCTTTTTTCAGCCGTTCGAGCATGTTATGGCATTATGCTATATGGGGACGATCTCGGCAAGATTTTAAAAGAGGCTATACAATTTCGAGGGGTGATGCGATCTGAGCAAATGGGGTACAAACATGAAAATAATCGGGCAGAAAAGGGCCTGGAAAAGTGACTAGAAAACGGCAAAGACATCGGCGGAGACGGGTTGAAATGACTACCCTAAATGTCGAAGGTTGCTCCAATAAAGTACCTTTTTTAAAAAAAAAAAACGTCGAAATTGCCGTTCGACGCCACAGAGTCAAAATTCAACCCTTATTCGACGTTTTTTCTGACGAGCATGCGTACCATCTAATGTTCTGAGTGAACCCACCGGGGACCACTCGTGCACATCCGCGGCCGTATCTTGGGTTTGCGATGAAACATGAATTTGTTTCTCAAGTTATGTGATGTTGACACCAATTTCTATCGTCCATGTGGATATCATGCGATTTGCAGCTCCTGTTTGAAGAAATAACCAGTAGCATCTTGTCTAAGTTTAGCACTTGTTTTAGCCGACTTGCGTCATTACATAAAACATGGATGAATGGTGTGCCCCCCCCCCCTTTAGAAGAGTTGCCCAAGCTAGATTTACTCTAGGACACCCAGGGAATACAAATCAACAAAAAAAATTCCATTTCTAGGCTTAGCAAATTTGAAATGGACTAGTCTGCAAATCTCTACAATTGGTAGTATTGATGTTGCAAGTCTGAGAATTTCTAAAATTGAACAAAATTACAGTATCAGTGTGACTGAAACAAAAGGGGTGATTTTGTTTATGCAAACCATCAAGTATCATCATTTAAATGTTCAAAATGTTTAAGATTTGTGTGTACCAACAACTATTAAAGCCACTATCAGCGATTTCTTCAAAAGGTAAACAAATCGCGCCCCCTATTTTTCATCAAAATCCTCATTTTTTGCACTATTGTATGGAAATTGTTGCAGTAATAAAGAACCCTGTAAGTGACTAAGCTTTTCTGTTACTATTTACCGCACTTTTCACCATATAAACTGTTACCGTATTTGTCAAGGAATGGCATGTTTTTAAAGCTTTGTTTACTAATAAAAGTCGGGATCCAAGTTTCTTTAGGTCTGAAAATGACACCTTCAAGACCTCTTTAAAATGCTTTAGTGTCCATTTTCCACAAAGAACTGTAATATATTTTGTTGATATGACCTAACACTGGCAATTTAGAGACAAAATGTGCATTTTGAATTTGGAAAAAAATGACTGATTGTGGCTTTAAGTGCTCCAGGCAGCTGAAAGCCAATTTTCCTCCCTGGATAGCACTCTTTCATTTCAATACGTGGATTTTGGGTTTTCCGACCGGATGTTAATCTTTACCGAAATTTTACCAACAACGCGCACTCTATATTAAAAAAAATAAATCATGCATATATATTCTATGGTGTTCTGTGTCATACGGTCATTTTTTCTGTGCGAAAACAGTTTGCTGTACATAATTTTTTTTATTTTACCAGTAACAAGTACTCTTTGATTGCCTTGTAATTTTTGCGCCACAAAATGTGCGCGTAGTTTAAAGGAGGTGCACTAAACCGTGATCGTGCATGGAGTGATGCATATCTACTCGTACATCGTTGGTGCATTGTGGGATAGGAATTTCGGTAAAAAATGATTTCCGGTAGGAAACCCAGGATCCACATATTAGGTACCTGGCTAATCTTGATTGCAGAGCGGATACTTTATTTTGGCCAAAATCCAGCAATTTAATTTACTCAAGCAAAAGACTTTACCACTTGCTTGAACAGGCCTACCTGTGCATCCACACCTCCAAACACATACACCTACACACCTTGATACACATTTAAGTTCACATACATACAAAAGACACGCACACACACACACACACACACCCTTACCTGGATTCCTTTGGAAAAATTCCTAACAGAGAAATCATGATAGAGAAACAGGTCGAGGAGAAGTTGGAAGACCTTATGACCAACCTTGAAAGGGTGCTTGTTGGATAACAGTACCTAAAATATGCAAATGAAAAATTGAACAAAAATCTGTCATTTTGCTTAGAATAAGTAATGATATCCCCTGTCTGACCAGCTGGGATATAGTTACTGATGCTCCAAGTTAAATTGTGGTTATGTCAAAGCATTGGTGCCTCGTGTAACAAAATCAATGTAACCAGGGAGCACGCACACAATTTTTTAAATTCCCAATGCTATTTTTGGTTACTATATCCAGATAGATAGCCTATGACACACTGAACAGAAATCCAGAGGGCTTATTTCCGTAAACTTCACACAGACCCCCTGGTGGGCCCCCCCAGAGGGGGTCAACTCTGAACTGTATGCCAAGTATATCAATATGGGGTTCAAATGAAAGGAAATCACACCAGCAATATGAATCTCACCTTTATTTTAGTGTCAGACCTACTTCGTTGCTGAAATCATGCATTAAAGTTGCACAGCATATACACACGTGTATCAAACGGGTGTGCTTTACAGACTATCATCTCAATGGTTATTTGTCATTGTTGCCACCGATAATGTACATCATTTTCCATTTTCCCTGATCACAGAATGACAATCTTACATGAAACCATGCAGCCCAACCTCCCTCTTTTGGCCATTGTAAGTTCATTTAGTCACATTTATGACATTCATTTGTATGTTTATCAGTATCTGAGCAATATTTTACTATTTTAACCACATTTTGTATATTTACAAATAACAAAAAAATGTAGGCAATTTTCTGGATTTTTCCCTGATCAGAATTAAAATTCCCTGATTTCTCCGATTTTTATCGCAAACCAGTGGCAACCATTTCAGAAGTTCATATAGATTGTGGCTAATTTCGAACAATGCTATGATATGATATAATTTCAGAGTCGTCACAGCAGTCACAGGATCATGTTACCAATTAATGTGACCATTTTTGTTTAAAGTTTCATTTCCTAATATCAAGTAGAACTGCGCGGATCTCGGCTTTCAGTTTGCGGCGGGGATACCAATGTTAAGGTTCTAAGGATCCGCACGGAACCTTATCAGACGTGATCTGTAAAAGTAAGTTTTGTCACCACCCTAAGGGCCCTGGTGTAGTTAGATAGGGCCCAGGGCCCTAGCTTGGTTACTAATGCAACTATGTCTGGGTGTCAGTAGCGGCACCTGACTTCTTTTTTTGGGGGGGGGGAACAAAGTGAATGTTTAGGAAGTGAATGGGCGGGGGTGACAATATGTGGATTTGATTTTATTAATCGGGGGGGGGGGGGGCTTAAAAAAAACAATTTGAGCTTTTAACCCATTTTGGTCCAAAACATTGCTGTTTTTGCCCAAAAAGTTTGGTGATTTTAAGCCTGAAATCTCTGATTTTTGCCAAACAAAATATTGTCATGTGGTCTTCTGGCTGCGAATGATGGTGGCAAGAAAAAAAGTGTCTGAGGAAATTTCCCCATGCCCCCCCCCTGCCACTGCTGGTCCCCTTTTAATAAACGCCATGCCTAGGGACCCATGGGTTCCCATTCCAACTACCAATGATCCCCTTTTCAAAATTCTGAGAGCCCTTTCTCAGATGCAACAGAACATCCTCCCAAGTAGGCCTAGCTCCAAGTAACCAGAGTCACCCCTTTCCTCTATAACAGAGGTGAATTTTCCCAAAACACAGGTCCCCCTTCCAACTACTCTAAGGCCGCAATTTCAACCACATTGCCTTCACACTGATGCCAAGTTTCCAAAGGTTACCCTTTCCACTGGCGTACCCAGGGGGGCTTTGGGGGCTAAAGCCCCCTCAAAGTTCTCAAGAAAAAAGAGGAAGGAAGAAAGAGGAAGGGAGAAAGAAAAAAGAGGAAAAGAGAAGGAGAAAAGAAGAAAAAGAAGAAAAAGAAGAGGAACATGGTACATTTATTTGATTTTTTCATGCAAATACGGATCAAAAAGTGTCGGAAGAAGTACGCAGGGAAACACATTTTCAGGTCTTTAAAACCCTAAAATCTCAGGAGCTTCCAGGGGCTCAGGAGCTCCCTGCACCCCACCAGGGGCCCTAAGGCGAGCCCCTGGACCCCACCGTTAGTCGCTCCCCTAGCTATGCTCGCTTCGCTCTCATGGTTCGAACATCTTTAGTCCAGCCCCCTCAATAAAATTTCCTGGCACGCCTATGCTTTCCATTTTTTTTATTTTAGTATTCATATTTTTCCCCTTTCAGTATTTATTGAGGTCCCGATATCGCTCTTCAAAATTTTGAAATAAAAAATGAGGGTCACCGACTTACTTCTTCCATTACAAGCCGAAAACCACTGAAATTGGAGACTTTTTTTCAAATTGGGCGTCTTGTTGGGCGGCAAGAAAAATCCGCGCCACATTCGGCATGCAGCAAAGCACACAACGCAGGCGGAGAGATGCGCCATTGTAATACACGCAAATACAAATGCACAGTTATCCGCGGGACCTGCGCATGATACCTTCGCACCTCAAAACTAAAATTCTTCCATTCGTCCATGACTGGGCTCTAAACAGAATGCTGAAGGTGTAAAGCAGCTT
>JAMKCH010016960.1:0-23607 GCA_023653785.1 Ophioderma brevispina
GAAGATAAATGTCACATTTAGCTGCCAGTAGTCGTCGAATAATACGGACTCTATTGGAAAAAAAAACGTTACACAATAAAAGTCAAGTTGGTAAGGAAAGCACTACATTATGCTTAGTTCACGCATAAAGTAAGCGTGGGTGAGCTGCCATTGCCAAGGGCTAAGGTAGAAAATTTTATCCAAATCCTCATGAAAGAAGGAATACCCTGGACAAAGTCATATGATGAGAACAAATCTATAATTTTGGTGAGGGGATACGCTATTCTTAGTGGCTGCGGTACCTTCAGCATTTTTTTTTTTTTTGGAGAAAAAGCAAAAATTCTGGGGGAAAATGGGGTTAGTGTCGTTGGGATTCAGGGGTACCCCTTTTAAGCTCATCACTTATTGTTAAAGTGGCACAGGCACAATTGCAACAATTATTGAAATTTCTTTCAATTTGCTATCAACGATGGTCTAGGGCCGTACTCATCCAAAAAAACATTATAGAGAAACCTACCCGAAGGGCAAGACTATTACCAACTGACCAGCAGGGGCACTTTGGATGGATCAAAAAGCTTCACACAGGATAAAATTCACGAACAATCCATAAGAAACTATTTATTTGGTACACACAGCATCCAAAAGGGGGATAAAAAACGTTTTATTTACAAAAGACATTAAAAGACGTTTTAATGTATTTGTAAATAAAACTTTATCCCCATTGGATGTTGTGGGTACAAAACAAATACACCTGGCACAAAAAGATCTTGGAATGTTTTTCGATCAGTAGTGTCCAATAATCAGCCATTTTGAAAGGTTTGAAATAAAGCTCTTCATTTAACACCCGCTTGTAAAAAGGAGTGCAAAATATGGGTGAGATAGAGCGCCCGAAAGACGGCAAAGCCCCCATACCAAAAGTTGCAGTTTTGCTTTGTCATTGTCATGTGTGGTACAGTACAAAGCAAAATACGTGTGTAGTGATTTTACAAACGAGGTTTTTCCGACTGAATGGGCGAGAAATACTAGAGACAGAAAGCATACTGGCATTATTGATTGTGGTACACGTGTTCGTGTCTCAGTACCCTGCAATGCCCATTAAAAATCCAAACTCGACAACTTTTGGTTTTGGGGGTTTGCGGTTTTCGGGTGCGTCTATCCTTCAGCCATTGTGTACGCTCTTTTACATACAGGTATTAAAGGTGCAAACGAGGGGGGGGAGATTTGGATGCACTAAAATATTGTTGTCATAATTATTTAATGGCATATAGAATTAAACATCAATAGAATTTTTACCCTGTATTGCTACAGAGAAAGGTCTCAAAGAGAGGAAAAGGGGATTTGATTTGCTTATATTCAGATAAAAATAGGCTGATTTGTATTTGCTCCTATACGAAAGTAGACATTTCACCATTTTTGTACAAAGATAACATTTCTAGCTTAATCCTTTCAGATGGGGATTTTTTTGATGCAAAGCTTAAATCAGGGCAAAACTCAGTGATTTCGATTTTTTAGGTACACCTGATTGTGAAATCTTCGTTGCACCTTAAATGAAAGAGCAAGACCTAGCAACAAAATGTATTTTCCGAAAACTTTAAATGGTATGGAACTTAATGATCGAAAAACATGCCGAGATTACTTTGTGCCAGGTGTAGTTTTTATTCACAAAAAAATTCTAGGAGCATTGTTGAGGTTAAGACATCCAGTAATGTTAGACCCAATTTGGGTGTTTGCAGTAAATTTAATATACAACAGTGTATTTGACATGAATATCACAGACTTGTACTTATGACTTATTGTCACAAAGGATACAGAAAGGTGGATGCAATTTGTGGGGGCCTAAACTCCGACGTGTGTTTTCTGCCGTCTAACGCCATGATACTTGAGTCTATGAATAAAACTACTCTGAAGTGGTTTCTTATTAAAATTTCTTCTGTTTACTCAAAAGGGCGCTAGGTCAGGGTTCAAATCCTAAACAATAGAGCCACGTACGACGGGCGCCTTGATTAATATCCCGATTTAGGATCCCTGATATTAATTATATAGTCGTCTTTAAGACCTATAGGGTTAATATGGAGTTTGAAGTAAGTCCACTGCCAAAAAATGTATAAAACACTAAAAACTGTAATGGGCTGCATGTCCCTTTAATGATTCGCACCTTAAACACTTAACTGCATAGGGTTTGCACTTCCGTTAGTGCATTACGGGGGGTCTAGGGGACCCCCCCTATATAACCACTTTTCCTAAAGATTGTTTAGATGAAATCCACCAACATGTTAGAAGGCTTCAAAAGACATCAACAATAAAGAAAGAAAAAACTCAAGAAAGTTGTTTCAGTCTAAACAAATTAGGGGCAAAACATTTGTTTAATTTCGCGTCAAATGTGCGAAAAGACACAATGTGTTTCTGCATTTTCTACGATTGGCTTCACCTAGACTTGGGCTGATTGCTTTAATTGTGAAGAATGAAAATATAATTTACCAATTAAGCACAACATATGTCTCATGCCATTTTAATGTTGTAGGGTTACTTGGATATTTACCATAGGGTCCTACAGTAAATCGCTACATGGGAAATGGTTTAATTAAAATAAAAATAATGGCCCAATGGCCTAGTAGGACATCTACTTTCAGATTTTTTTAATTGATTATTTACTTGTTTATGTCACTAGGTGTATTGATTATGAATCGATCACAGTAACTCTAATTAAGATTTTCATTTTGGTCATGGGACACTTCCGTTAGTGCATAAGGGGGGCGCCTAGGTACCCAACTAATTAACGCAAAAAAAACGAACGCGATGGATTTGAATTTTTTTGCAACCATGCAAGCGCAACTAAAAGTTAGACAATACAAAAAATATAAAACAAATAATTGCAGCGTTAAATCGCCGGCTGAAAAACTAGTTGGCTACCATGGAACCCCCCCACCCTTATGCCAGTTAAGTGTTAAATTAGATCAAAAGATGTTTGTATCAGAAGATTTGGAAAGCAAACTATGTGCTATGTGATGTTTTGATTAGGCTATTAAAGTTATATGCTTCATTATTGCTCTTGGCACAATTTGTTTGCCAAATATTATTATTCCTGAAAACAAAACAGTCGGAAAAGTTGGCCATTTCGTACAGAACACGGCAAATTTGTTCGATCTGTTTACAACATGAAAAAAGTCATTTCAACACCAAAACTCTGCTTACATCATCTGCTTGTATCAAGAAGACACAATATAATTATTTCCCACCCCAATTCATAATACATGAACAAATAGTAAATAATAAAACTTGAATATTGTTTAAACTGGTTCCAATTACACCAAATTGATTTTTGAAAATAAATATAACAGTTTTAAAACCTATATACACTTGAGATTTAAAATTAGCAAAACTCCAGTCAACCAGTTCAATACAAAAATTCTTGGTATCCTGATGACTTAGAATTCCCATACCTAGCCACATTGTCAAAATTATTTATAACGGGTTAAATCGGAAAGCTAAACAAGTTTCTTCACAAAAGTCACAGACTGGGCAAGCCCAAATACCTCGTTGTAAAAGCATTTCAACACCGTATTTGCTAACAATTACACGGAAGTATCAGTGCCCTTTACTTGGTTCCCAATTTGCCTTCATTATCAAAAAAATCCCCAGGCTATCACTCTTAAAATAAATATGGAATGAGAGAGTCTGAGCATCAATTCATACAGTCATCTTCGTTCTAGTTTGCCCTTTTCTCGCTTCTAGTGATTTTATTACCTTTGGAATTTGAGTCGGTTACCCATTGATTGTAGTACCGGTCTGTCATTACTTTTTTTTCTTTTGTTTTAATTTATAATGTATTTTAGGTGAGGTTACTGCACTTTCACGTCTTGCGTTTAGCAGTGACCTCGTTCATCACTGTTTCAGTACTTATAATGATGCCTACTCCATTTGTGCGCTTGGCGCAATTTATATATTAAGTTTTTGATTTTCATTGTGAAATTCACTCATACGTGTACTTCAATTTGAATTATTGTACATGTATTTTACTGTTAGATGTGTTGAACAAAATAAAATTTGATTGATTAAGTGATTGACAGCAAGACCATTGATTTCAATAGCAAAAGTTTACATAGTATTCATATTTGTTTGGTTGTTGGCACACTTAGTTGGATATCCGTTTCCGTAAGGTGACACCCTGACACACTTACGAATTCAGCACCTTATACGGAATGTACCGTATGCTCCCTTGTGTAAAGGTTGCCGAATTAATTGGGGTGTCAGCTAAAAATGGGTCAACTTAAGGAAACACCACACAGAGCAGCCAGAGTGAAAATGTGCAAAAGTAACTTATTTACTACTATACATCAAAATCAAAAACTTCTCATTGGGTCTTACTTCATTGTCTTGCGTATAGTGGCTTCCACACGATCATTTGGACATGAGTCTATAATCCATATGCATTCTTTTTTCATGACTCCTACAATTTCCCTGCTGCCTAAATGGCATTCCACAAAATTGACATTCAAATGGTCTTTCTCCTGTATGAATCCTTTCGTGATTCTTCAAGGTATTAATATGTTTAAAAGCATCGTCGCAAAATGAACATTTGTGCTTTCTTTCGTCACTATGTATTATTTCATGTAACTTTGTCTTGGCTCTTGTTGAGAATTTCTTCCCACATGTTTTACAGGAGTACGGTTTTTCCAATGTATGTACTCTTTCATGGACTACCAAGCGCCCTCTTGTGAAAGCTGCGTAGTCGCAGTATTGGCATTTATAGGGTTTTTCGTTTTTGTGCATTCTTTCGTGAATCGTTATATGATGCTTCTGTGTGCTAGCGTAATCACATAATGAACATTTGTAAGGTTTCTCCCCGGTATGAATCAACCAATGACCCTTAAGGGCATACCTACTCGTAAAAGCTGCGTCACACAAATCACAATGGATTTTAATACCTTTGTGTACGTTTTCGTGGTTTTGAAGACCTTGTTTGCGAAGAAATGATTTGTTACAGATACTACAAATGTATGGCTTTTTTTCAGCGTGAATAAGCAAATGTGCGCTTAAGCCGGTGGATCTCAGGAAGGTCTTTCCGCATAGGTGGCATTTAAGTTGGTGCCCTTTATCTCCATGGATTCTCAGGTGCTCGTTTAACTGATCCTCTCTCGGATACCGTTTTTTACAATGTTTACACCTATATTTTCCCGTGTGAATATGCTCATGCGTTTGTCTACAAGATATTTGCTTAAAGCCCTTATCACAATATCGGCATTGAAATGGGCGCTCATCACTGTGCACGCGTTCGTGATATTTTGCTTTGGATTTCCATTTGAATTTTTTATTGCAAACCTTACAATAAAACCATTTTTCTGAGGGCGATGGTTGAGGTCGTTTTCCTTTCTTGTGCTCATATTCGTGAGCTATGACTTGTCGTTTATGACGAAAGCGTTGGGTGCAGTATTTACACACGTATTGGTAATGCGCCGGTGAGACCGGTCTTCGCTCTGTTGTCTTCTTGGGTGGAAAAAGATTTCTCTCACTTGTTTGAGGAGACTCCGTAGTGCCTGATAATGATTTGACCTCAACAGAAGCTTGTGGAGACTTATTATTCTCGCTACTTGATGCATCTAGCGTTTCCGTTTGTGACAGCTTATTTCTTTGTATGTTACCTCTGGATAGATGAAAAGAACACAAAGCATTTTGTTTTGTTTGCGGCTTTCCTGATATTTGCTTTCCCTTGTATGTACGAATAGGATTCAACACAACTGAAACGGGCGTCATCTTGTAAGGAATGAGTATCTTTTCAGAACCTATGGTTAGGAACGTCGCGTTTTGTTTATCTGGTTTTCCTCTTGATGGTGAAGCTGATTGAACAATTGACACTGGTTTGATCTGGCAAATCTTGTTGGACATATTTGAATTATTCGAGGAAACCGAATACTGAGATGCCTGCGTATAATCACAATCAGTGCTCGTGGAAAGAGGGTCTTTCTGCAATCGATTTCTTTTGGCCTTTTTAATTTGTGGAAGCTTATTCGAAGCTGATGAATGTTCCTTTGGTAGCTTTTCTTGAGCAGATTCCCACTCTGACGACTGAGAAATAGAGTCCAAAACTACTGAAACTGGGATAGGCTTGTGAACAGTTGCTAGATCAGGTGTATTTGGGATTTCCGTTGCTTTTTGCGTTTTGTGTGGATCATTGTTTTGAATGTCTGAGACCGATGTTACCTTGCTCGGAGTTTCTGAAACCAAATTTACGTTCCAGATTTTAGATTTTTTCACAGTGACTTCTGACGACTCCTGTGGTTTACACCTATGGATAACATTCGGAATACTTGGTTTTACTTTGTTTGTTTTTGGACGTGTGTACCAATGCGGCACAAACCACAACCGATGGTTTCGTAGATGTGACAAATATCGTGGCACAACTGTAAATCGTTGGCGACAGTATTTACACACACGAGGATGTAAAAGTGCGTACGACTTCTTAGTTTTGCAGCTGGGTACCATGTTTTCAGATCCTGGAGAAACGATACTGCGTTAAGAAATTCTGTAAACGATACAAAAAGTGAAATAAAAGTTAGATAAATATTGATTTGTAACTGTCTTTCATTACCTACACATTTAGGTAATGAGAGACATTTATTATGGTCACCATTATGTTACCAAATATTTGGGTAGAAGTTACTAAAGGTAATACATACCTTTTTTAAGTGTGAGCCATTGTTCATGTTTACTTGAATCAGGGACTGACTTTAAAAAAAAAAAGGGGGAGTGCTCGGTAAAAAAAGTTCCCCTGGTCATATCAGGGGAAGCTTTAAGGGGAGCTTTTCATGGCATATACTAGTGCTAACCATTGATAGAGCAGATTCCCAAGGGGAGCTTCAAATCGCTCTCCTACAAAGTGCTTAAAGAGAGCTGTAGGGGAGCTATAGCTCTCACTCTAATTAAAAGTCAGTCCCTGCTTGAATTAAGCAAATGAGCTTAAGGGTCTCCAATTCCTTACTTTCGAGTTTGTTCCATTTTCAACGCTGATAATCCTTACGAACTATTAGCAAATATAATGTTATGCACGTATTTAAAGGGACATTTCGTGATCCAGCCTCGTTCCCCGACTTAACTAAAAAAAGTTGAGATTTTTATATCATCTGAACCGTTAGCCTTAGTAATCCATGTGTACCTAATCGTACGTGCAAATTCGGTTGTATAGGAAAGAAATTAGCAATTTTGTATTTTCTGTCCGTAAACGGACAGAAATTACAGTACAGTGGCCTATAGGACCGTTGGGAAACAAGCATTTGCCCTCATAACCAACAAACCCCGCAGAGATCGGAAACAACTCAAATTTGAGAATAAGCTTTTCTCAAGGATATCTAGTGAACCATGAATAAACATAAGGTGCTGGAAACCACGAAATGCAACCTTTAATGGATAACATTGTACAATTATTTATAGTCGACATTTTTATTTATATATTATGAAGGCACAATAGGACCATAAAAATTAATAACCCCATATTAAACAGCTCACGTAGTTAGGCAAACTATGTGTTTCGTTTCGCCCATCTATCAATATTTTCTTGAGCAATACTTCCTTCGAATCAAAATCACCAACGTTAAGTTGAGTACCACACTTTGCGGACCCGTTGCCCTTGTGTTAGATGAAATTTGCTCCTAGATCTAACAATACCACATTATATACGATGTGATAAACAAATTTGTAGCATGAAAAATGCAATATTTTGACCCCTGGCATGTTTACTATACTCCCCTCAACGTGTGACGCAGTTGATGTTTGTTCCTAATCTGTATATTGTTGTGACTTTCCTAATGCTGAAAGTTTGAAGAATTTTGGTGAAGCAATCCGGTAGAATAAAATGACAAGATTTCGCGTGGCTGATCCTGTTCTCTGGGTCACCATATTCAGAACAAAAATATGGAACTTGAAACCCAGCTTAACTGTGTAGATCCCATTGGAATGGTAAAAATGGATTCAGCCGAACAAATCTTTTCATAGGGTCAAAATGGATTCAGCCGAAAAAAAATCTTTCATTCTACCCATTTCTTTCAACCAATTTTTTTTCCATTTTTTCAGCATACACATCGTAAAATATGAGACATGAAAACAATCAATAAATCGTCACAGTGAAAAACACAGTCAGGGTTAACTGAAAAAATAAGGTGCCAAACGAAAATTCACAATAGGCTAACAAAATAGCTCAAAACCAAACAGACAAACTCGGCAATAGCAATCACGCCGCAATGATAACCATGCTTAATAACCTTGGAGAATGTATCATTTCCTCAAAAAGGAAAACGATAAAAGTGCCCGATGGATTCAGGAAGCCATCTGAAAGGAGAAAAGGGGGACGAGACCAAAGGAAGAACTTGATGATGCAACGAGGGGGCGTACCAACTTAGTCATCCTTATGATCAGCGATCCAGAGGGATGTCATCACACCATGACGTCACCAAGTTCAATCTCAAGGAGTCACTGCCATATTCAGTTTTGAGAAAGCTTCCCTGTTAGGAAAGCGAAACTTCCACTACTTACAAAAGTAAGTTTGGATTTTAAAAAAAGAACTTTGAAAGCATTCAGGTCAGGGTAACTTTGTGTTTTTGTCATGGCACAATTTTTGGGGTTCACTCTGTATACCCCAGTTTCCCCTCCTTCCCTTTTCTTCCTAGTCTCCTTTGTAGTATCAGTTTGCTATTTCAAACCGTTGAAAAAAAAGGGGTTTTTTTTTGTTTTTTATACCCGATCGTTGTACTTATATTATATTAGTCCGAGATTGCTCAATCCCATTACATGAGAGCGTGAAATTTAATAATATTATATAAATCAATACTTTTACTCATAAGAATCTATTTACAGGTTGATGTGCAGTGCTGGATATTGAAACTTGTTATGTTATCACAACGTCTCGGGCATACACCCTTTTTTATATCATGTGTGATATACCGAATTTTCTCTATCTCTAAACTACCGATATTTGCACTTCCGCTGTAGTATTATTCTGCACAAGGATCCCGCAACATTTTCGAATGCGTAAGTGCAAATGTCCCGCGTGCACTTTCGCGTGTAGAGTGTGAAACATTTCTTCTGTAAACTTCCGCTTGCGAAAGCGAAAGAGTTGTCCCCAGCCTCCTTGCGAATTATGCAACCTTACCGTGTGGTTTATTCCATCCAAACTGCAGAATTCGTAGAGATTGGAACATATGAACCTTTTCCGCCCGCTTCCTTCCGAGTCCGCCATGATCAGGCCAAATCGCCCACTTTACTTTTTCGCTACACGAGCTTTTAACGTTTAATTCAGAGTGTCGAAATCACTGTAATAATGATGTCAACATGTGTTATTCGAATCAACCCACCGGTAACGTATACAGCTGTATGTATATAGCAACTCGATGTATATTGCAATTTAGTATGATGCTATTTTAATACAAGCACATGTTTGACACATTGTTTCATGTAGAATAAATGAAATACAAAACTTACACTAAGTACCATTAACAGAGCACTACGAACTGGTACTAGTCCGCTACTAGTATTTAAATTTGCATATTGCACAACTGAACCGGTGGTTCAACAGCTTTCAACCAGAACTGAATCCTTCGAATAGGGGCAGAAAATGACACAGTCTTGTTGCAATTACCCCGCCTACCCCTGCAATTACCCACCTATTCCCACCGTTTATAAAATTCACTTTTGCGGCAGTCTACTTTAATAATCAGTCAAGAACATATGTCGAAAAGGCGTTATACATGTGTATATCTTCACTAATTATGGTTCTGCTCTATCTACTACCCTATTAACATAAACGGCGTGCGAGTATGCCTATATATCCGTAAATTGTATGGTCTAAACTCACCTTGCACCCTGGATATTTTGTGTTCATTGCTTCACAAAGTAGTACACCTCAAACCACAAGGCGAATGGCACATCTTCATCCCAACTGTTATTCTTCCACGTTTGCCGTCAGCAGGAAGCCAGGTCAGATAGTTCTTCAGATTAGAAATCATTGCACGCTATGAAAAACCTGTTCCTGACCCTTATCAGGCCTTGGTTAATTTTAGGCGCGGAAATGTCTAATAAGACCTCATTGTTATGTATAGGTCCCTTCGTTATAATTCAATTTCAATTATTTGTGGTAATGCTTAAATTGCTTATTCTCCAATTTTTTTCTCTGTTTTCTTATTTTGCCCTCCATTTCCTGCATCTCTCATTTCCCTTCACGGCCTTCATTTTCCTGTGCCTACAATCTTTGTTTTCTTGAAATTATTTATTTTATTTGCCATTTGACCTATAATTATGTTCGAACTTGAGTCAAGGCCATTTTGAAGTTGATGACTGTTGCTATATTGCCCTCCGTTTTTGTGATTTTTAAAAAATATTAATTTTATTTTTCAATTTTTATTTGCTGAAAAGGTTTCCCATGGAAAAGCACTTGTGTTTATTATGGAAATCCCCCTTGTGCTATAATTGAGATCAGACAGGTGTTTAATTTACTATAAAGATGGTGCAAAGAGTGGGGATCCCCTAGTAATGTTTTGAGATTGCCCTGTTGTTTTGTAACGAAGCAATGAATGGATTCCCCAAAAGGGGTCAATTTAGAAACTGAGTCAACTTTTATATGCTTTGAGACCAAAACAATTGCATATTCATGGGTTCCCCATGATCTTACAAATTGAAGTGATGCAATGCGGATGATGTAATTATGTGAATTCCAATTGATCAGCTATTAAGTTTTGTTTATGCATGATTCTGTGGTAATGTCTAGTTTAAGACTTTGGAACGTTGTGAAATGATTGTAGAAGACGATTTCAAGTTTAGATTTGCCAGCAGCCAAGTAGTCAAGTAGCTTTTTAATAGAGCTATGCGATAGCTAGTTTTGATCTGCAGATAATGCGGAGGCGCTGTACAGTACATATACTCTCCGTAATAATTCCTTTTCTCTGAGTCATGACTACGCGCCAGCTTGCCCCGCCAGACATAACCATGACAACGCGTAAAGAAATACATAGTCCGCGAGTTACACGCAGCAACCCTCGCGCGCGTATGTAGACGCCTATTTCATAAAAGGAATTGTGATGACAGCAAGTATATTGCCATGGATTTATTATATTTTCAATGTCCACGTGAGCGATGTGCATATTTGTTATTCTACTGTCGTCTTTGGAGCCAAAAGGTGCTGGGAATCAAAATAGGATTCCAAATTGTGGACAGATGGAAGTCGCGTGATTATCTTCTCGACTGATTACTGTGGGAATGATTAGTGTCGTTAGGGACTTATTTAACCTGTCCATCTTGACCTGCTGGCAAGGGTTATCCTTCAAGACTCATGAAGATTCCTATGGGTATAATTGTTACCCTTGGAATATTTTGCATGCTGTCATTTTGAAGTCTCCGCTGTGAGGACTCTCATCGTTTAACTGCAACGCTTCTGTTAAATTGGTGACCTAAGTATCATCTATAAATTGTGTGTAATTGTATTATATATTAATTTGTTTTGAACAAATTCTTAAACCAAAACCGATTAAAATCACAAACATATATTAAAAATTTTTATAGTATTACCAAGTGATACTATATGCCAATCACGTAATCCTGATTATAAGACAAATAAAGGGAAAAGACTTAAGTGAAGAGTAAATTATTTTAAGTAAAAGTATAAGGAAGTGACTGAAAGTAAAGAGACCTAAAGTGAATTATTTTAAATAAAGCAAACATTGGGTAAGTGAGGGGAATCTTTAGCGAGTGAAAGTGAAGGTAACCGAAGGAAAATTAAAGCAAATGAAAGCCAATGATGGTAATTGAAAGTAACTACCACAAGTCAAGAGAAATACGGGTGACCCAATAAAAACAACACCCAAAATGAAAGTGATATTTTCCCTTTTGCGGGAAAATTTATTTAGGTCCCATATGGACCCCCTTTGACACTTAAATTTAAGAGCTTCTGATAGCGATGTAGAAACTATTGTGTGCTTTAGTTCTTATAACAGCTGTTAGTTCTTATATTAATGATTATTTTTGATCAATATACTTTTCTGTGCACTTTTATCAACATTTTGGCCGTTAATATAGTTGGAAACACTGCATAATTAATTTCATTGTTTATAATAAAATATCTTGAATGGAGGTTCAGAATTGAAAAAAGGATTCCTAAACAGTTTGAATCCTGGAAGAATAGATAGAAGGAACCACAACGACTACCACAATCCGAAGTTTAATCTGTTTTAATCCTTCACCCCCCGCACAAAATGAAGGGATTCAACCAAAGAGGTTCTATATAGAATAGAGAGGCAAAACGTTACTAATCTTAAAATTCACCGTCCGCATGTTTGGCCACCACAAAGAAAACTAGAGTACTCAACATAGAAAGCAATGGCTGCCTCCGCTTCTCGCTTCTTCCACATACTTGGGTGCCCCGTTTCTGCATATACACTAATCGGTAGATTACAATTAATGTATGTTTGAGGTGCCAGGTGGTAAAAATAGTGTACCGGCTCATTGTGGGCTCAGATACTCTTTTTTCTCATAATGCAATGCGCGCTTAGGTAAAAAAATGTATTCCATGTGAGTGCGTTTTAGTTTAAATCAATACGACTGATTAGCTTTCATTCGTTGTGTGGTCATGGGTAGGACACAATTTAACCACCCTATCGCACCCAACATCAACAACTGATATTTTGGCGATTGTTTGTATCGAATTGACATTAATGTGTGTATACAAGCACCCAAACTGATAATTATTCCGTGAATATTCAAAATGTCACGCCCCGCACGGAAAGACTGGTTTTTGAATGCGTTTCATTCAGCACCCCCCCCCTTGGGATTCAACATCCACCCTTTGATCCCTAATCCCCTGCCGCAATTCCCTCTGATTGGCGACAATCACACTGTAGAATTTTGGAAAACTCTATGTCCGAACACTTAAAAATGTAAAAGTATCGGCTGTCTCCGTTGTGTATTTGTTGTTGTTTTCGTTACATAAGAAGTTAATGTACATAGTTTATGCGTTCAGCTTTAACTGCCCAGACTGCCCAGTGTGAAAACTAAAGGATGGAGTTGACTATTTGAAACCTGGGGGGCCGTCTTGTATTTCATTGGGTACCCATGCTCTTTCCCGGGGTTATGAAGGACCAATTTTCGTTTAAAATATACCCGGCCCCGAATTGACCAACTTTGATGAAATTATACTAATTTTCAGTGAAAATATACACCTAACGGCACGGCAGTAATATGACATCCAGAAATGTTACGGTGTATTTAAATATATGTTCCACTAGTATATTATCCCAGTTATATACTCTCTTTTGAAATTCCACTCCCACTTATAATGAGAAATAAAGGGTGATGCAGTATCATTTAGGGGCAAATAATGTGTCCGAGTTGGGAAAAACTAAATAATTGGCGAGGCGCAGCCGAGCCCATTTTTTGAAAGTTTTCCGGCCGAGGATACATTTGAGCCCATACATGAACACTGCCAACCCATTTATTTCTATCTATTATTACCCAAAACACTTGATTTAAATAAGAAATGGCATTGGCGACCCCTTATTGCAGAATATGGGCAGTAAGTGACCAATCAGAAATCTGAATTTTCAATAATTGGCACAAAGGTAATAAATGTATTATAAACTCTTTACTTGTATGCACAATTTTTCACTGTACTGCATTATTTACATTATATTTAAAAATCATAGTGTTTGCTGTAGGCCTGTTCTATGATGAACAAATAAAAACTTGATGAAGATTGAAAGTAATTTGCAACTGAGATTATACCCTTGTGGGACCTTCTCAAGATAGAAAAAAAGTACACCTTTAAAATAGCCAAGACAGGAAATGACAATGTTCTACTGCAGAAAAGTACACACCGGGTTATTTTGCTGATATCGTTTATTTTAATTTTTCCTATTTGTATCATTGGAACCAGTCACCATCACAACTGAAAAAAATTTTGAACCCCCAGTGGGACTAGACTTGATTAATTGAATTTGAATCCCTAGCGGTAGTTCGAACCCCCCCCACCCGAAGTGTTTGATCTGTTTCCAGGGGGAACGCCTTATGTTTGACGTATAGACAACCGACCAGCCAACTGATGGTCAGAATTGATCAGCCATTACTGGGGCTTCCAACCCGCAAAATACCCAATTCTTTTGTAAGTCTGTACCACGCTTGAATAAGTATAATTCAAAAGCTACACTTAAATCTGCACATTGAGTGAATCAAGCAGGATGCACCCAGCTATGGCTGCCATGCAGGTGTTGGAATGTGCGAAATCGAGATTGGTGTATGGGCCTTTTACAAAAATCGGTGCCATTTCCAACTACAGAAAATTAAAAATTAAGTTGATGCCAAACTTGCATATTATTCGTTTGTAGAGTCACAGTGAATGATACTGGATCAATAATATTTACGAACACCACTACTCGCACTTTTATATAGCAGACCATTGAATTAGGTTACTTTTATGGTTAATTTCTCTCCATGTGAACAACGTATCCAGGGTAATTGTTACTGATAGCGTTCATTTCATCATCAATTACGTGTGAAACATACAAGAGTAGAATATTTTGCCTGAAGATCGCTATATATACAAAAGACTATGTTTGGCAAAGGAAATATATATGGTTTTGTTAGACTCACTAACGTATTTAGGTATTTTTCAACTTTAGTGGAAGTATTGTATCTAGAATATTTGGTACCTTTTTCGTAAACTTGTTATTCATTATACTACAGCCACAAAAACTATCACAATTGCTGCCAATAAAACAATTGGGATCTACCCATTCAATGTAACTTGAAACGATACCTATCTATGAATGCAATTCAGATTTTTTTTTGTATTAAATGGCACTGGATAACCGGTGTCACGCCATAGGTTTCTTAGAGATAAGTTAAAGATAAAATCGATTCAAACACCAATGTGTAATTCATTGTAAGTACTTCCGTTTTTATGTATTGCATGTATGGCAAAAAAATACCACAAAATATAAGGTATTTTTTTTCACCATACAATCGTTCCAAACCAGTGCAAAAGGCTCATTTAATTCTTAATGTGAGTTCTTAAACATCTCAACTAATTTTAAAGAGAAGTGGTTATGAAACATTCTAATGTGTAATTAATTATATTTGCTTCTCTTTTGCTTTAAGTGAATTATACATGACATTTACTAATATTGTTTAAAATACAATTTAAGAACAGGAACGGTTCTACATGTAAATTGTCAGATAACGTTGTTCAACCCCCCATATTCAAATATTGCGATTTGTGGGCATTTGAACACATACATCCAAATTTTGAAGAGGGATAAAGTTATTTTGGACTCGTTTTCCACCACATAAAATTGAAATCGATGATTGTACATTGCAAGAACCAAACAGAAACACGTTATCAGATAACGCTGTGCACACACTGTTTACAGAAACATAAAAAATTCGTCACATTTGATGTGTAATATTTTATTTTACCTCCTGTAGTTATAAATGTATGTTACGTTTATACATGCCTATTTTAAAACAGTCGCAATTGCCTATTTTGGAAAAAAAATATTTTTTATCAAAGATTAGTCAATTTCATTCATTGTGACATCGATTTAACTAAAATGTTTTGGTGTAGCAGGTTCCTAAACCTTGGTCTTTAAGTGTTTACTCAATTCTATATAATCCCTACATTTTAACTCAATGTTCTAAAGAAGACCCAATTTAGCACTTTTTAAAAATTAAATTAGAGCACTTGGAGAGTTGACCCGTTACTGCTGATTTTAGTACCTTAGACTCACCATAGCTTAAAATAAAACAATATCAAGATCCACGGGCATGTAGGACGGTAGTTCCTATGCTGATGTCCCCCTGGAAAATTAGAGAATATATCGAATTCGCGTGATTACGTTCGTCCCACTAGAGTTTTGAGACCTATTCAATTAAGTCGGAGAGGGATCAACCTAGCTCTACCGGCGAAATGAAAAGAATTCAAATGCAACGTGCCCCCCGATTATCTGGGAGGATCACTCAGTTATAAACCACTCACCTGCCACTGAATACAATTTCATTCATGTATGGAAACGCACTATTTTTTTTTTTTTTTTTTTTTTTTTTAGGGATTTCAGGTCTTAACATGCTCACAATAACATGATTAACAGAAGTCCCTGCGCCTCGTTGAATATTTCACCTCCGCAAAGATGGTACGGGTCAAAATATCAGAGAATCGAGTAAGACATGATGAGCATTTAAAATTTGTTGACCCTGTAGTCCCTTATTTTCACCTAATTCTTGCATAGGATGTGACCCGGCAGCATATGGAATATTGACTCCTAACCCTATACTAACATAAGAAGGCACAATAACCAAACCTTACCGTACTTTTTCAACTGCACAAACTCTCTTGGCTCCTGTGATTATGTAGTCTATACGTATTTTGGTTTTTGATTTTGGATTTTTAAATGGTTCGAGGCCGTTGATTTCAGCCATTACTTCTTTGCATATTGTGTGAAGAACAGCTTTAACGCCCTACTAAGTTTTGTGTGCACCAAATAAATTTATTAAAAATAGCATATGGTTAATGAACCAATTTCACGGACCATTATTTCACCTGCACTTCACAAATTAACGAAATCAGCCAAATATGTTATAGTAATGTTCGTAATATTAATAACTATTTTAATAATGGTGATTATAGCGGGTCTAAATTATGATTGTGTGAGTGGTGAGATCGAGGCTGATAATCAGATAGAGCCAAAATATATGCATTCTTGCTCATATGACATCATCCATAAATGAGCTTTAAGTTTTACTTTACCAAAAGCAATATTGTTTTAATATTTGAATATAGTCAAATATAATTAATATTATCCAATTCCTTATTAAAACCGAAAAGTAAATCAGCTTTGTGTGACTCATGCACCTTTTTAGCTTTTAAAACTAATGCAAAAATAGTGAAAATGGCATGCGAAATAGGAAGTTACGTCCACGGACCCACTAGTTTGAATGTCAGTTTGTAATGACATAAATGACCATCAACGAGCAGCGCACACCATGTATTTTATTATGGAAAATGTTACGAAACGTTAGGATAAAAGATCGATATAGTGCTAAGTTTTGATGGCGATAGTAACTATATTAGACTAACATGAAAAAATACGTAATCGTTTCAAAGGTACTCCCTTAATCAAATAAAGGCAGATACATGTGAACTACGGTATATCTGTGAACAGCGTTATCAGTAACACAACTGTACAGTAATTCGGTCATAGCTCGTATTAAATGTGTATGCATTCACAACTATGCGGCTATTTGTATTACCGTGGATGTAGGTCGCTAGTTCCGTGGACGCGTGGAGCTTTCCACACTATGAAAAAAAACATGTAATAATGGTAGATGGACGAATCCACTTTCAGGTTCAGGAGTTGTTACTGTAAATAAAATGGCGAAAAAATAAGTAAATCGTCAAATTTGGTGCTCAGCTGATTTGTGTAGACGTTTCAAGGAACTTGCAATGGAAAAAGAAACCTGAACCTGGAAAAATTTGTCAAATAAGGCTAGGAATCTGCGGATAACGTTGTTAACGATAAAGCTGATCACGATTTCTCTTATTTTTGGTGGTATAACACTAGGTTTTAAGAAGAAAATCGGAACATTATACTATAGTGCCAGGGGCAATAGACCTATGACATACTATTACTATGTGGCGAAGTGAATGGGATAGTTATACTTCCGGAGAACGTTGTTCACAAGGTTAAAACGGTCGGTTAAAAAACGAACTTCAATATTTCTAAAACACAAAAGGAAGCATCTTGAGGCGTTCCAGGTGGACATAATTCAAATACATGATAGGATTACTACATGAATGTTCCTAATTAAATGAATTTAATTACTATTTTGTGTTTAAGAAAAGTCTTTGCTGCACGGATATAACGTAGATTAAACCATTTTCGTTGGAACGTTGTTGATGTTAATAAATAACATGTTAAGGATGTTATACATACGAAAAAGTGTTTTTGATACTTAAGATACTTAAGTTTGGTACATTTCTTCAAACAGCAAAACAAAAAGGAAATAACTTGATTTTTATAAAGAAATATATAGTTCACCAAAGTAACACAAGGGTGGAAACGTGCATTTTTGGCGTTTTCGGCCAGTACGGCTAAATCTCTAAATGATAACGTCTCAAAAGTATAGCCAAAAAGTATGGTGTTTCTGAGTTTAAAAGACATCGCCGAGTTCTACAAAAATAACAAGAAAATCCGAAATATATATGGTAGTAACAATTCTTAGATCAAAAATTGTAAAAATGCTAATGGCTCCGAAATTTGTAGAATAGCCCGTATGTACTTCGCAATGAAGAACCGACCACGACATGAGAATTCTCTCGAGCGAGAAAATCTGAATAGGATTATCCTCGGAAGGGCCACTTGAGAGAATATGAATAACAATTGCAATTATGTGGCGGCAGATAGATCGTTCAAACAAAGAGGTTCTATATAGATAGAGAGGCAAAACGTTACGTCATCTTTAGAAATTCATCGTCTCGCATGTTTTGCCAACCACAAAGAAAACATAGAGTACCAACAATAGAAAGCAATGGCTGCCTCCGCTTCTTCCACATACTGTGGGTGCCGCTTTGCATATACACTAATCGGTAGTGATACAAATTGATGTATGTGTTAGAGGTGGCCAGATTTAATAATAGTGCACCTGGATCATTGTGCTCAGATACTCACCTGCTTAGGTGCTAAGGCGCGCTTAGGTGAAAAGATGTATTCATTGAGCTGAGGCAGTTTATTTAAATCAAGACGACTGACGTGTCATTTCATTCGTTGTGTGGCCATGGGTAGGACAAAATTTAACCACCCAATAGCACCCAACATCCAACAACTGATATTTTGCCGGATTGTTTGTATCGAATTGACATTATGTGTGTATACAAGCACCCAAACTAATAATTATTCCGTGCAATATTCAAAATGTCAGCGCCCAGCACGGACGACTGGTTTTGAATGGGCTTCACCCCCTTGCGTTCAAACGTCAAGTGGGTCGTTGTGGTTCCTTATCTCTTTCTTCCATGGTTGAATCAATTGTGTCCTGGCTTGAATTATGACGGCATACTTAATTTGCATGTAAAATGGGGAATACACACTACAAAAAAATGTGACCATCATTTTGCCTCAATCATATCACAAATAACCACTTCCTGTAGTGAACGAAAAATAAAATGCAATAGACCATTTGCACAATCCCCGAAATGCATCTCATTCGGTGCCCATTTCCATCCGGGAACTTTTAACAGCCTCAAGTCGGCTAAAAAACATACGGTTAGGAGCGTAACGAGTATACCAGAAAACTTACGCTATCTGTGACGTTGTACTATAGTTGTGTAATCGTCCGTCAGGTGACAAGTAGGGCACAGTTACGATCGAAAATATCAGGTTTTGTCGTGAATTTCAACACCAGTGCCTCGATTGTTTTTTGTTCCATAGATATTCTTCTACATTTTTGTAAGATTAACTTCACGTGAAAAGGTACTTTGTATTGTAATTTTAGGCAATGTTCGGCGACGCGAACGAACAACAAATTTTTTTGTAAACATGACCTCTGGTACAAGTTCCCGGATGGAAATGGGCACCGAATGAGATGCATTTCGGGGATCGTGCAAATAGTCTATCCCTGGTATGACCACTGACCTCTACACATGGATAGCGGGTCTGAGTCGCCGAGTGAAACAAACAGGAAGTTGCTTTCCGCCTTGGTAATATGCGGGAAACAATGCATACACCTTCTAAAAGTTAAAGGAATTTTGTATAACAGTAGAACATCTGTGTGGAATATGTGCACCAGCAGGTGTATGCATTGTTTCCCGCCATATTGCCAATTAAGGCGAAAAGCAACTTTCCTGATGTTTCACTCGGCGACCATTCAACTGTGCGGCAGCCCGCTATCCATGTGTAGAGGTCAGTGGGTATGACACATGCAGGCCCCTTACAATACTAGGGGTGGGCAAGTATGAACTTTTTTACAAATCTTTTGTAAAACGAGCATATTCTATGGCCATTTTTGGATCCTGAAAATGAATCGGGCAACCTTTTTCACTCAAGATAAATTTTTAGGTTGGTTCTGTCGAGTTTAAGTTTTGTACATGAAGTCTATAGGGCTTTTCTGCTACTTTTGGAAAAGCAAAAAAAAGTATATGCTCTTCATCATGGATTTTGCTAGAAACTCAGCAATAGGTGATTTATAGGTTTAGGCAAATAATTGTCGAAGAAAGAAAAATCAAATTGATTCTCAATGGCAGAAAATATATTTTTTTCCAAAATTCTCTTCAACTGAGGCAAGGCAATGCACAGAACAACCAAAACAAGACCACTAGTTTGTGAGTGAGTGAAAATTGAAGGAGTCTATTGTTGTAAGGTCAAGCCTTTGCAACCAGTTACATAACTTGCTAATAGTACCTGTGAATGGTACTGGGGTGTTTTCATACCAGCATGTGAATGTGTGGTACTATTATTAACAGGTAGTAGCAGGCAAATCATTGTGTGTAAAGAGATGTATTCCTGTTTCTATAAATAATTGAAACCAGTAGGTGAAAGTTGTAGCTGTGCTACTGAGTGACTACACGCCCTCTGCAAGGTAAAGACATTTTTTCTTTATTCTAGAAAATCACGAACTTGGTTATTTTGGAAACCTATGGTGTTACAAAGGGAGGCAATATACCTAGCCCATGTGCATGTTACATGGTTGTCATTAGTTTGTATGTGGCAAATATTGGCAAATAACTAATTTAACCTCAAAATCCCATTGACTCTATGTACAAACCTTAAAATCCATGGAACCAACCCACAAATTTATTTTCATTGAAAGGCTTGCTAGATTTTCTGTTTCAGGAGCCAAATGGCCATAGAACCACACATTTTAAAAAAAAGTTGCAACTTGCCCACCCGCTAACAATACGTTTTTTGCCTCACCGTCAGTTTTGACCTTTTAAAGGGATTTACTCTTCCAATCAATGTTCTCATAAGTCTACCATTTCATAGGTGCCATATCAGAATTGCACCACACAGACACAGTATTGATTCACTTTGGGGTTTAGGTCTTGAGCATGACGAGCACAGAGTGTGACGAGTGGTTGTGTGATGCATCGCGGCTACGTGCCAAGATACATTGGTAAGTCGATCAGCTATAGGAGTTCGGTTACTATCCAATACAATAAAGAAATAGTATTGGTGTAATATAAACTTTTAAATGTACTACCGGGTGTTCAGCGTAATTATAAGTCCTGAAATGACGCCAAGTATTTACACATTACATCACGACAAAACTCAATATATAGCGATTTTTATTATTTAACTTCGTGAATACTTAGTGCCGAGGTTATGTTTCATTTTGAGGGGATGTGTTGAGACCCGAAATTTAACGTGCCGAAGATGTAGATTCGTTGCAATTGCCCTGTATACAGTATTATAAAGCTTCAAAAAATGTTGGTTTCATTTAAATTTTACATTTGACAATGGTAAAATCAGTTAAATGGAATGGGTTTGCTGATTATCCTCCGGATTGGTATGACCAAAATGCCAAAGTGAAAAGAATTTATTAGATTTAGATTGTAATACAAACTGGACGGATTGGGTAGTCAAATGGACCCATAGTACGTCAGCCCGGACCAGTTTTGGCACCAACCAGGGGGGTAAAATTTCATTGCTACACTTGTTAGGTACATATGTGAGGATCATCGCCTGGGTGGATGGAAAATCAGAAAGTGGTTGCAATTTTTGTTTTTTTTATGGCCAAAAGAAAGGGTCCAAAATTTGACCCAAATTAGGTTAAATCAGAGAATGGTGATTTATTTATTCCGACTTCATATTGAAATTAACTACTATAAATTCCCCACTATATAGCTGTATATTCAAGAAATTTGACTGTTGAATCTGGGGTTATGTTTGATCCCAGAAAGGGGCCCCAAAAGGAGTCACAATTACTGTAATGAGTTAAATATCATAGAATGTGTGATGTATTTATTCCAACTTAAACAGATTAAATTTTCCCCACTCAATAGCAGACGATTCCAGAGAAGAAATGGAATGTGGGAATTATAGTTCCAATTTGACCCTGAATGGGTGAAAAAGGGCTTAAAATTGACCCAAATAAGGTTAAAAACATTAGAATTGTGATGGTAATTTATTCCAACTTTATATTAATGCTATAGTATTTCATTTTCTCTCCACCTCTATAGCAATAAAAATAGGTAACAGGTAATAAAAATCGTAGAATGGCGGACGTGAATTTATTCAACCTCATATTAAAATATAATAGTATTTATTGTCGCCCAGGTCTAATAGCCGTGGTTCAAGAAGAATTTGAATGGTGGAGATCTGGTGGTCAAAATTGACCCAGAAAAGGGCCAAATGGGTTAAAATGTACCCAAATGAGGTAAAAAGCAATGAGAATGGTGATGTATTATCGACTTAACTAGTATTTCATTTTCCCCACTACTATAGCCAGAAGAAAGGTTGAAAAATGGATTAAAAAATTGACCCAATAAGTTAAAATCATAGAATTGGATGGATTTTTTTCAATTTATATTAAATGCAGTAATAATTCAATTTCTCCACTCTATAGCAAAAGCAGTAGATTCAAGAAGAATTTTGAATGTTGTGGAATTCTATCTGGAGTCAAATTGACCCAAAAGGCAAAAAGGTAAAAATGACCCACAAATGAGTCAGAGTAAAGTTTAAAAATGGCAAGGTAATGCATTCCAACTATATGCATGTAAGACTTCTTAATGAAACCCTTCATTTATATTGATATATTGGTAGTAGATACAAACTAATAAATATTTTAAGTCCTACGATTTCACTAGAGTAAATGAGACACCAATATGGGATATTCTGATCACTTCCTGAAAATCAATCTGTTGATTCCCGGGACGAGACTATTTAAAGGGGCCAAGTAAAAAAATAAAACAGATTTGATCGTCGCGGACTTGTGAAAAAAGTTGGTGAGGGCGGCCCTTTATTATTTGTTATTTTATTATTTTTTTCAAGATTGCGCCGCCTTATCTAAGATGGCCACCACTATTAGTTGAAGCTTGCGGTTGCGTTTGTGGAAATAGAAGGTATGTCAAGAAGGTTTGAAGAAATTGGTTCATCAAAATGAAGGATACTTTTTTAAATAGTATGCAGAGTTCATGGTGGCTCCGATATTTTTTTTGTTGACTTCATTTTCCACCTTTTTCGCCTTTTGGTGGTGTTGTTGCTTTTTTAAAAAAGATAACAATACAAATCGGTGGGACGTCCAAAATTGGGATCAACTGGTTTGATTTTTTACTTGGCCTTGAGATTTGGATCTTTTTTTGTTTTTTTTTTTTTTTTTTTGTTTTTTTTTTTTTTTTTTTAAATCAATTTGACTCCAATGACCCTAGGAAATGGCCAAAAGAGGCCAAAATAGACCCTGTGAATGAAAACTTTCAATTGAGTCAATTATCCTTGGAAGTTAATCTTTTAGAAGCAACTGGAATAGACCAATGTTGTCACTTTTTGGTCAGCTGGCATGGCAACCACATGATTTGTATCAATTGACGACACAAATTCCCATGTTGGCAAGGTGGACAATAATCATCCATCTGTTGCCTTTTGTCGGAATCCGTGGCGTATTTCTTTGCAAAAC